>UESW01004424.1:755683-917216 GCA_900491605.1 Calamus simplicifolius
CGTGATAAGACAAGGATATTCTGAATAATACTTTATTAAAGGATCAGCAAGCAACTGAGAGTACCGTTCGCATTCCGAATATGGGGGAGAAGCTTCCCATTTTGATGCCAGCTTGCTTCCTTCCGTCGGCTCCCTGAGCTGCTGCTCGCCCCTTATGAGGTCATGCTATTGTTCCTTTCGTTGGGGCATTGTTGAGGCAAATCTGAGGCGCTGGAGGTGCCGATGCATCCGGGGCCGTGAGGTTTCCTCGAACGAACTTGCCCAAGTGCCCTGATGGACAAACTTTTCAATGGCCTTCTTCAACTGGCGGCAATCTTCGGTGTCATGCCCACAATCTTGGTGATACCGGCAGTAAAGCTCTTCGTTGTGGGGGTTTATTGACTTTAGGGGACGTGGGCATTGAAAGTACGGCTCCTCCTCAATCTCTAGCAGGATGTGGGAGATCGAAGCCGTGAGAGGAGTAAACCGCCCCTTAGGAACCAGCGCCTGGGGCCGTTGGTCAAAGCGACTGGGTAGCTCGGGCTGCCGGGATCGTCCCTCAGCTGGTTCCGTTGGGGTTGGCTTCTTATTGGAACTCCTGTCGGCTTCCCTTCTGGACGAGTCAGCCTCGTTGGTGCGGATGTACTTCTGGACCCGGAGGAGGAGGTCGAAATAAGAGCCCGAGGGCCTCTTATCCAAGGAGAAGGTGAAGCGGGACGGAAAGAGTCTCCGTTTCAGCGCTAGGGAGGCCACCGCATCGTCGAGATGGTAGACCTCGAGGGCGGCGGTTTTGAATCGGGACACAAAGTCCCGCAGTGACTCTCCTTCCTTCTAGCAGACGGAGAAGAGGCTGTCTGCCACCCTTGGGATTCGGCGGCAGGCGTCAAAGTGAGCCAAAAATGCCCTCTTTAGCTCTCGGAAGGAGTCGATGCTGTGAGGAGGCAAGCGGGAGTGCCATGCACGTGCGGCCCTCCGCAGAGTTGCGGGGAAGGCCTTGCAGAGGAGGGCGTCTGGGTGCCTTGGATTTGCATCATAGCCTTGTAACTTTCGAGGTGGTTGAGGGTGTCGGTCGTACCGTCATACGGGTCCACCTGGGGAAAGCGGAATCTCAAGGGAACCGGTTCCTCCAGGATGCGGCGAGTGTAAGGAGGACGAGTATCGAACTCTTCCTCCGGCTGATGGTTGATCTTCTTGGCGAGCTCGTCTAGTCGCCTGTTGCACTCCTCCAGGCGTTCCTCCGCCGGGCGGTTGATCGTCGGGGCCCTCCGAGGTGGCTAGGAGGAAGAAGAAGAAGAGGAGGCGGACGGAGATGGAGACGGAAGTCGGGACTTCCACCTGGGTTCCTCGTGATGATGTGGCTTGGGAGGAAATTTATTGGGGCCGCAGTCAGAGGACCGTGGCCGCTTGAAGGGCTCGCGTCGAGGCTTCCTGGGGGAAGCTTGACGTCGGCCGGTCTCTCGCTGACCGGCCTCCCGTCGGGGGAGCCTCCCTCGCCAACCGCTGACTGGCAAGGGGAGCAGTTTGATGCTGGGTGGCCACGGACTGCTGCTGCTGGAGTCTGTGGACCATGGCAATGAGATTCCGAACTTGCTGGGAGAGGGTTGCCAGCTGCTCCGCCGTTTGGAGGGCGGCGTCCGGCGACGGGCCGGCAACCAGGGGGCTAGTAGCAGGGGGATTGGCCTCCTGCTGCCTAGTTGGCGGGGGAGCCCCGTCGGGTAGCATACGGAGGCATTCTGGGCTCGTGTCACCACCTGGCGTGCCAATCTGATGACGCTCGATCACCCCTCCTGAACGTCGGGAACGGAGGCTCTTCTTCTTCAACGGGTTGCCTGCAAAGAAGTCCCAAGACCGGAGAGGGTTCTCTGGTGGGACCCTTCGATGCCCAAGTTAGTGACAGATGTCACAGTAGAGAAGGAGCTCGAGAGCTCTTGAGGAGGGAGAGGTCTCAGAAGGATCAGGTAGTTCCTTTGAGAGTTAGGGCATCGAGTGCTTAAAAATGTCTGTTACTTGGTTCTCGACGTAATTTACCCTTTTATAGGGGTTGGCGCTGGCACCATCACGTGGGTTTTCGTGAAGTCAGAAGGTCTGCTGGGCCGTCGCATGAATCTGGGCTGGTTGGTGGGTTACGTCCCATCAGCAGCTGGGCTATTGGGCGGTGCACATCGTGCATCTGACATTGTCGGGTGGCGCGCATCAGAGAGGTGGTTTTTTGAACCGCTGGGACTGATCTGGCGGGAACCGGGGGGTCCCGTCTTGTCAAGGCCGAGCTGAGTCGACCTGAGATGGCCGGGGCCCATCCAACCGGCAAGGCAGTGCCGGAGCGGGGCCGACTCGGCGGGACTGGAGACGTCAGGGCTGAGTCGGGCCGGCCAGGGATGGCCTTGGCCGACTCGGCGGGACTGGAGACGCCGGGGCCGAGTCGGGCCGGCCGAGGGCGGCCTTAGGCGACTCGGCGGGACTGGAGATGTCGGGGCCGGTGGGAAATGCGCCGGGGCCGCCTTGCTTGGAGACACCGTGGCCAGCTAGGAATGTGTCGGGGCCGGCTAGCTTGGAGACGCCAGGGCCGAGTCGGGCCGGCCGGGAGCGGCCTTGGCCGACTCGGCGGGACTGGAGACGCCGGGGTCGGCGAGGAATGTGTCGGGGCCGCCTTGCTTGGAGACACCGGGGCCGGCTAGGAATGTGCTGGGCCGGCTGGCTTGGAGATGCCAGGGCCGGCTAGGTTGGAGACGCGTGGCCGACTGGGAATGTGCCGGGGCCGCCTGGGAGGTGTCGGGGGCCGACGCTGGTGGCTAGCGCTGGGGTCTGTCGGCCTTTGGCCAGCGCTGGAGGCTGGCGCTAGGGCCGACGCTGGAGGCCGTCGCTGGAGGCCAACGCTGGTGGCCGACGCTGGCGGCTGGCGCTAGAGTCTGTCGGCCTTTGGGGCAGTCCAAAAAAAAATTATTTTTCATGGGGTCAACTGGCCCCATCAAGTAGCATGTAGAAGGGTTGATGATCAATGTTCAAGGACCGAAAACATGCAAGTAGCTAAAATAAATTAGTATTACCTAAGCTTTCAAGAAGGGAAAAAAAAATCAAGTTCTTACTGTTAATCTAACGTTACCAACAAGACGAGATCTTCTTCACATTTATAATATACAACATGTGCAAGTGTCCACCACAAACCCTAGTGTCAGGCAGCCTCATCTTCATGGTTGTTGACACCTTCACATTCATCGATCCACTCACTGTATCTGTAACACATGAGCCAGATTTTTGGCACTGCCCTGATTTGAGAAGTTTTAGTGAATGACAAAGGGCACCACCAAGTTGAAAATGAACCTAACGTAGCCCAGCTCAATTATTTGACATCGAAATAGAAAGTTAGAACGGAATCATTACATCCAATAAAAGCCATAGAAGGGGCCTCCAGTCAGCAACAATGCCAAGATTAATATTTACCATGTCCATATGCGGGCAGATCCTTGAACATAGATGCTCTCTTTTGCCAACTGTAGACTGCAGAAAAATATTATAAATGCCATCATCACGGCTGTGTCTTCTTTGTTCTTCTTATTTCAGCATATTTTTTTCACTAATTCACAAAAATAATATAATAGCTATAATGATACGGGTATTAGCGAATGATGATCTATGAATCCTATTTCATTTTTTCTATATCTTTTTTCTCCATACTTTGTTCTTTTAAATTAGTTTAAATTTTCTGCAAATCTAGAGGTGTTGATAATATAGAAAATTATTTTAATATCATGCATTATTTGGATGCATGATAGTCCTAATTAAAAAACCCTAAGGGGAAAAAAAAAAGAAAAAACAGGAGCATCTCAGCTCCAGATCAAGATTTCAAAACTATGACCTTGCTAAGAAAGGAGGAAACCATAATATTTAAGGGGAAAAAAAGGAGTGAGAAATTCATCAAAAGAGATCACCGAGAAGGAAATAGGTTGCCTCGAAGAGCAACAGATAAGAAACCCTAGTGAAAAGTAGCGAAGAAGGCAAAAAATAGAGAGAGCCTACCTCTTCTATCGCTTTCTCAAGGAGCTCCTCAGGAATAGGAGAAGATTATGGAAAGAGGATGAAGACCGACAAGATAAGTGGGGAAGACGATGAAAACCGAAGCGAAAAGCAGGCCACATATCTGCTTGATTCTCTTCGTTAACGCGGAGAGAAGAGTCGAGAGACTTCTCGCGAGCATCCACAGAAAGAAGGCCAGAGTGGAAGAGCACAGAACTCAGGCCAGGAATTTTTTGAAACCCTAGTCGCGAGAGAAGAAAGATGAAGACCAAAGCAGAGAAAATATCTTTGTTTTAACTTTCATCGGTGCCCTTGGAATAGCTACAGTGAGAATACGAGCTATTCCATGGGATAATGTGGAATATGAAAATAGGGATAGGCGTGTTGATGAGAATAAGAAAAACTGTGGGGCCCATGATCCTTTTTAACGCTGTTTAGGGGAATAAGTTGGAATAAGGCCCTATTCCAGAAGGAAATAGGGCATCCAAACACTGCTTTAGTTGATAACATAGCTTGAATTTTGATATTCTT
Source organism: Calamus simplicifolius (assembly GCA_900491605.1). Lineage (NCBI taxonomy): Eukaryota > Viridiplantae > Streptophyta > Magnoliopsida > Arecales > Arecaceae > Calamus > Calamus simplicifolius. The sequence continues at coordinate 760,205 of UESW01004424.1, forward strand.
CTTCCCTATAAAATTACTCCATTGGCATTCCTTCCTTTTATTCCACCGCTCAAAATACCTTAGTCTAAACAGGATAATATTATGATGCTAAAGAAAAAAAAGTCCTTCACTTCACCGCGCCATCATGTTTTTCTTCCTCTCTATCTCTCACATTAACAAATATTTTTTGAAAGTTTAAAGTGAATTTTAGTTGAGAAGTTAAAATGCCTGAAGAATTTAAAAAAAATTTTTTTTCTCATGTTATATAAAAGATTTTTCAAATAAAGATTATATTGTATTCGGCTAACACGATGAAAAACAACTAAAAATAATGATAAAAAATTTATAATTTTAATACTCAACATGATATTCCCTATTTGCTTATCCTTTTGCATCTTATTGTGCTTACCAACAAGTGGACATGTGAATGATGTTGTAAACAAAGACAAAACTAAGAAGAATGATAATAAGGGGATAAATGCATTAAATGAGACCCTTCAATAAATAAAATTAAAGTTTAATTTTTAAAAAAATTATAAAAATATATTCTAACTGAACCCTTTATTTTTTAAAAAAAGATAAGCTTTATTTTTTTTCATGAATAAAAGAATACAAATTGGAATATAGAAATCAAGAACATTTTTATAAGACCACTTTCATCGTGAGAGAGTGTTAGCGGCCGATCGAAATCATGTAGCTCAAAAACTTAAATGAAAGTTAATAGATAGCAATAGACTTAAGTTATAAATACATTATATTTTTTTTAATCTAATATAAAACTAAATTTGAATATTATAAAGCGCAATCAACTTCTCAATAAATTTTCTCAGCAGAATTTGGTGTAAAAAAATGCGGCAACCTTCGGAAGCTTTAAATCTGATGAAATTTTAAATTCTTTCAAGAACGAAAGTCCCTTCTTCTAACATGCTCGGGAGATTACAATATATCATGATATTCTTTTCCCCATTATTCTTTCATCCTCTCTCTCTCTCTTTCCAATCTGCTGTTCCTTGCACCGCCTCTTCTCTCTCGAGTTGCTTCTCTTTTTCTGTTTCCTTTTTAGATTGGTAACGATGGATAGCGATTAACATCACCATCAAGTTTTTTTCAGATTAATTATACATTGATCTTGATGATATTAGCTACTAAAAGGCCTGTTCGAATATGTGAAGCCCAAGCTGCAGGAGGTTTAATTAGGCAGACTGAACCCATTCGCAAATCCAATTAAGCTATATATATCCATTATGTGATTTGACAACGAACCAGCCCTGGATTGTGTCGATCCGAAATTGCAAGCAACCGTGATGCATGTCTCTTCTGTTCATAGGCATCTAGTAGTGGTCCCACATGAATCACATCCTGGACTGGTTTGCTGCAGTTCAGGTGTCACACTTGATAACAACCCTTGGATGGCCATCAACATGGAACATGGCTTGTGATCTGCGTTGCAACAAGCCATGATTGGCAGCAATTCTCATGGCGGTATCAGGGCGAGCTACACTGAAATCTTTGTCACATGACATCAATGGACAGGGAAGGGGTGTGAAAGTGGCCAAGGAGGATCATTTCTTAAAGAAATGAAGAAGGTTTACGTATGGCCCCATAATTTGGAGATATATAGCCAGACTAATGGGACAAGCAATTAATGTGACATGACAATGAGGCCGTGGCCTTGGTCCTTCATTGGTCCATTCATGTCCTTTTCCTTTTTCTCTTTGTTGTATAGGTTTCAGCCTTTTGGACAGGGAGAGCAAAGTTAAAGGTCGCACTACTTTTGGGTTGCAGCAGCTTCTCTTCAATTCCATCCATGTTGCTTGATTAAAAGATGGGTGCCCCTTTTGACAAATTTTCTCATTCCAAAAAGCTCCATCAATCACTGTGAGACAGGTGGTACCAATGCTTGTCACAAAAAAAAAAAGTTTAGAGAGCAATTAAGTGAGCCCATTCCTCGGCCGACTCAGTGACCCCTAAGCAAAGCTTCTCTTGTCCATGGAGTTCAATCAGCATTCTTCAGCAAAAGAGGCACTTTCTTATCCATCCAACAACTATATATCCTTGTTCCATCTTGCACGGCAGCCATATACTTTGTATTCATATCGATCATAGATTTTAAAGATAAAAAAGGTTTAAAAAACATGGTATGGCTTTGAATTTAAAATTATATAGATATAAAAGCAGAAAGGAAGATTGCTGAAACTTTCTAAAGTGGGAGAGCTTGGATTTTCTTCTTGAATGCTGATGTACCCCCTTCTAATATATTTATAAACATGCATTTATTATTGGCCTTCAAATATGCACTTTTTATCATGCTCTTGAAGCGTTTCAATTCAGAGGATATTCCAAATGGAAGATGCGTGTCCAATGCTCAACTCGTCCAATTAGGATGCTTCGTGAAATAGTGAACATACCCCGATACCCCTTTTTTTTTTTTTTTCAACGCAACGTTTGGATGGACCTTCCATCAAGTCGGCACGAATCCTCTCCAAGACATTGAGACGGCCAGGCCGGTCAAACTTGTCGACACAAGTCGGCGCAAAAAAAAAAAAAAAGCTCGGCACAAATCATTAACTAATTTAAAAGGAGAAATAAAAAATGTGTGAAGCGCCAATTTGTCGCATAGTGAATCTCCCTCGCGTACTTCATTTTACTGTGGCAGAAGCCTGAATGCACCTAAAATATAACTGCTCCTCATAAAAAATAAAAAAATTTTTAAATGCCCATCTCAATCTCGGCGTCGGCCGATGGCTCCAAGATCGGCACCTTCAAGGCGTCCAAGATCAACGCTTTCAAGACCGACGGCCCCAAAGGCCAACATCTTCAAGACCGACGGCCCCAAAGGCGTCGACGGCTCCATGACCGATACCTTCAAGACCGACGGCCCCAAAGGCCGACACCTCCAAGACCGACGGCCCCCAAGACCGACGGCCCCAAAGGCCGACACCTCCAAGGCCAGCATCTTCAAGCTAGGCGGCCCCGGCATCTTCCTAGCCGGCCCCCTACATCTCTAAGATAGGCGGCCCTAGCACGTCCTAAGCGGCCCGACATCTTCCTAGCCGGTCCCCTACGTCTCCAAGCTAGCAGCCCAGGCACCTCCCAGTCGGCCCCGGCACTCTCCTAGCCGACCCCCAACGTCTCCAAGCTAGGCGGCCCCAGCACCTCCCAGTCGGTCCTAGCACTCTCTTAGCCGGCCCCATACGTCTCCAAGCTAGGCGGCCCCGGCACTTCCCAGCCGGCCCCGACACTCTCCTAGCCGGCCCCCAACGTCTCCAAGCTAGGCAGCCCCAGCACTTCCCAGCCAGCCTCGGCACTTCCTAGCCGGCCCCGGCACCTTCCCAAGCGGCCCGACAACTTCCTAGCCGGCCCGCTACGTCTCCAAGCTAGTCGGCCCCGGCGTCTCCAGTTCCGCCGAAGTCAGCCAAGGCCATCCCCGGCCGGCCCGACTCGGCCCCGGCATCTCCAGTTCCGCCGAGTCGGCCAAGGCCATCCCCGGCCGGCCGGGCCCGACTCAGCCCGGCGCCTCCAGTTCCGCCGAGTCGGCCAAGGCCATCCCCGACTGGCCTGACTCGGCCCTGGCGCCTCCAAGTCCGTCGATTCGGCCCCGCCCCGGCACTATCTTGCCAGCAGGATTGGCCCCAGCCATCTCGGGTCGACCCGGCTCGGCCCTGATAAGATGGGATTTCCCAGTTCCCGCCAGATCAGCCCCAGCGGTTCAAGAAACCGCCTCTCAGACGTGCACCGCCCAATAGCGCCAGATCCGACAAGCCCCGCCGGCTGATGGGACTTAGCCCACCAACCGCTGCTTTCTCCCTTTCCGATGGGACGTAGCCCACTAACCAGCCCAGATTCACGCAAGGGCTCGATAGATCTTCTGACTTCGCGCAATCCCACGTGACCGTGCCAGAGTCAACCCCTATAAAAAGGTGAATCCACTCACCAAACAGGTATGCGCAATAACCCTCAAAATCGTCATCTCAACTTTCAGGAAGGAATCCCTCCTCCGGGAGACCTCCTTTCTCATACTAAAAAGGGGCTCTCTCGAGCCCCTCTTCAGTTGTGACCTCAGTCACTAACTTGGCCGTCGGAGGGTCCCATCGAAGCCCCCCTCCGGTCCCGGGACTTTTCTGCAGGTAACCTGATGAAGAAGAGCCGGGAGAAGAGCCTCCGTTCCCGACGTCCAGGAGAGGTGATTGAGCGTCATCAGATTGGCGCACCAGGAAGGGGGATAAGAAAAAGTAGCGAACGTTCTCCCTGAGCTACATATCTCTCCCCCTCTTCTCTTCGAGAAGCCACGGTGGTGATGCGCATGCCAGAGGTTCTTACCAATCGTGCTGGGGGGCATCCACATCGCACTGAGCGACAAAAGACCAGTCTCTCTCTCTCTGCCCCCCTGCTCCTTCACCACTAACTCCAGCTGCTCTGATTAACCAGCTGGCCATCCTCAATCGACAAGATCAAGCTTTGAAAGTAGCAGTTCATGAACTGCAGAAGCAGCGCTCGGGGGCCACTCAGCAGCACCCCAAGCCTCTCAGCAATGCCCTCGATGGACTCTCCCAGTCATTCATCTTCAATGACCGCCGACTGTCGAGGCTTTCCTCAACGGACTCCAGCTTTGTCCCGGTTTCAAGCTTCTTCCCGGCCACAGGCATCTCGTCCTTGCCTCCAATGCGAGAGAAGGCCCAAGTAAGGGCAACGACACTTCCAATCCGACTAACATGACTCCCTGGGGGGCAGGTCACCAGCGGACGAAAGTGCTCAAACCCGCAAAAGGAAAACATGGGAGCTACAAGAGCTAAGTACATTGCATACTAAAAAGGGGCTCTCTCGAGCCCCTCTTCAGCTGTGACCTCAGTCACTAACTTGGCCGTCGGAGGGTCCCATCGGAGCCCCCCTCTGGTCCCGAGACTTTTCTGCAGGTAACCTGATGAAGAAGAGCCGAGAGAAGAGCCTCCGTTCCCGACGTCCAGGAGAGGTGATTGAGCGTCATCAGATTGGCGCGCCATGAAGGGGATAAGAAAAAGTAGCGAACGTTCTCACTGAGCTACATATCTCTCCCCCTCTTCTCTTCGAGAAGCCACGGTGGTGATGCGCATACCAGAGGTTCTTACCAATCGTGCTGGGGGGCATCCACATCGCACTGAGCGACAAAAGACCAGTCTCTCTCTCTCTCTGCCCCTCTGCTCCTTCACCATCAACTCCAGCTGCTCTGATTAACCAGCTGGCCATCCTCAATCGACAAGATCAAGCTTTGAAAGTAGCAGTTCATGAACTACAGAAGCAGCACTCGGGGGCCACTCAGCAGCACCCCAAGCCTCTCAGCAACGCCCTCGATGGACTCTCCCAGCCATTCATCTTCAATGACTGTCGACTGTCGAGGCTTTCTCAACGGACTCCAGCTTTGTCCCGGTTTCAAGTTTCTTCCCGGCCATAGGCATCTCGTCCTAGCCTCCAATGCGAGAGAAGGCCCAAGTAAGGGCAACGACACTTCCAATCCGACTAACATGACTCCCTTGGGGGCAGGTCACAGCGGACGAAAGTGCTCAAACCCGCAAAAGGAAAACATGGGAGCTACAAGAGCTAAGTACATTGCACTTAAGACGGTTTTCTTTCATTAATACTTAAAGATGTGTGAAGCGCCAATTTGTCGCATAGTGAATCTCCCTCGCGTACTTCATTTTACTGCGGCAGAAGCCTGCATGCACCTAAAATATAACTGCTCTAAACCTTACTGATGGGGCCAATTGATCTTATAAAAAATAAAAAAAAATTTAAACGGCTAACCTCAATCTCGGTATCGATCAATAGCTCCAAGGCCGGCATCTTCAAAGCATTCAAGATTGACGCCTTCAAGACTGACGGCTTCAAAGACCGACACCTCCAAGATCAATGGCCTCAAAGGCCGACAGCTCCATGACCGACACCTTCAAGACCGACGGCCCTAAAGACCGACACCTCCAATACCGATGGCTTCAAGACCGACGGCTCCAAAGGCCGACACCTCTAAGGCGAGCATCTCCAAGCTAGAAGGCCCCGGCATCTTCCTAGCCGGCCCCCTACGTCTCCAAGCTAGCGGCCCAGGCACCTCCCAGTCGGCCCCGGCACTCTTCTAGCCGGCCCCCTACGTCTCCAAGCTAGGCGGTCCCGGCACCTCCTAGTCGGCCCCGGCACTCTCCTAGCCGGCCCCCTATGTCTCCAAGCTAGGCGGCCCCAGCACTTCCCAGCCGGCCCCGGCACTCTCCTAGCCGGCCCCCTACGTCTCCAAGCTAGGCGGCCCCGACACTTCCCAGCCGGCCCCGGTACTTCCTAGCCGGCCTCGGCACCTTCCCAAGCGGCCCGGCAACTTTCTAGCCGGCCCCCTACGTCTCCAAGCTACTCGGCCCCGGCATCTCCAGTTCCGCCGAAGTCGGCCAAGGCCATCCCCGGCTGGCCCGACTCAGCCCCGACGTTTCCAGTTCCGCCGAGTCGGCCAAGGCCATCCCCGGCCAGCCCGACTCGGACCCAGCATCTCCAGTTCCACCGAGTCGGCCAAGGCCATCCCCGGCCGGTCCGACTCGGCCCCGGCATCTCCAGTTCTGCCGAGTCGGCCAAGGCCATCCCCGGCCGGCCCGACTCAGCCCCGGCGCCTCCAAGTCCATCGATTCGGCCCTGCCCCAGCACTGTCTTGACAGCAAGATTGGCCCCAGCCATCTCGGGTCGACCCGGCTCAGCCCTGATAAGATGGGATTTCCCAGTTCCTGCCAGATCATCCCCAGTGGTTCAAGAAACCACCTCTCTAACGCGCGCCGCCCGACAGCACCAGACGCGCGCCGCTCGACAGCGCCAGACGCGCACCACCCGACAGCGCCAGATCCGACAAGCCCCACCGGCTGATGGGACTTAGCCCACCAACCGCCGCTTTCTCCCTTTCTGATGGGACGTAGCCCACTAACTAGCCCAGATTCACGCAAGGGCTCGGCAGATCTTCTGACTTCGCGCAATCCCACGTGACCATGCCAGGGTCAACCCCAATAAAAAGGTGAATCCACTCACCAAACAGGTATGCGCGATAACCCCAAAAATTACCATCTCAACTTTCAGGAAGGAATCCCTCCTCCGGGAGACCTCCTTTCTCATACTAAAAAGGGGCTCTCTCGAGCCCCTCTTCAGCTGTGACCTCAGTCACTAACTTGGCCGTCGGAGGGTCCCATCCGAGCCCCCCTTCGGTCCCGGGACTTTTCTGCAGGTAACCTGGTGAAGAAGGGCCAGGAGAAGAGCCTCCGTTTCCGACGTCCAGGAGAGGTGATTGAGCGTCATCAGATTGGCGCGCCAGGAAGGGGGATAAGAAAAAGTAGCGAACGTTCTCCCTGAGCTATATATCTCTCCCCCTCTTCTCTTCGAGAAGCCACGGTGGTGATGCGCATGCCAGAGATTCTTACCAATCGTGCTGGGGGGCATCCACATCGCACTGAGCGACAAAAGACCAGTCTCTTTCTCTCTGCCCCTCTGCTCCTTCACCACCAACTCCAGCTGCTCTGATTAACCAGCTGGCCATCCTCAATCGACAAGATCAAGCTTTGAAAGTAGCAGTTCATGAACTGCAGAAGCAGCGCTCGGGGGCCACTCCGCAGCACCCCAAGCCTCTCAGCAACGCCCTCGATGGACTCTCCCAGCCATTCATCTTCAATGACTGTCGACTGTCGAGGCTTTCCTCAACGGACTCCAGCTTTGTCCCGGTTTCAAGTTTCTTCCCGGCCATAGGCATCTCGTCCTAGCCTCCAATGCGAGAGAAGGCCCAAGTAAGGGCAACGACACTTCCAATCCGACTAACATGACTCCCTTGGGGGCAGGTCACCAGCGGACGAAAGTGCTCAAACCCGCAAAAGGAAAACATGGGAGCTACAAGAGCTAAGTACATTGCACTTAAGACGGTTTTCTTTCATTAATACTTAAAGATGTCGTGTAGGAAAGATCTACCTTGCATCAACATCCAAGGCCAACCTCGCTTTGGCGTCAAAAGCCCTGGGCCAGCCAGGCACAAAGACCGACTCCGCATCGGCAACAAAGACCGACTCCGCGTTGGCACCAAAGACCGACTCCGCATCGGCAACAAAGACGGCTCCGTCGGCACCCCCAAGCTCGAGACCTGCGGATTCCAATCAACAGAGTTTCCTGGGGGGCAGGTCATCAACCTTGCAGAAGGAGACCAATTTCTTTAAAGAAAAAACTCTTCAAGCTCTAATTCTCCGAACCTCGGTATGGCCGAGTAAATAATCTCCGAACCTCGGCAGGGCCGAGCAAATAATCTCCGAACCTCGGCAGGGCCGAGCAAATATTCTCCGAACCTCGGCAGGGCCGAGCAACAAATCTCCGAACCTGCCGAGCAAATATTCTCTGAACCTCGGTAGGGCCGAGTAAAAAATCTCCGAACCTCGGCAGGGCCGAGCAACAATTCTCCGAACCTTGGCAGGGCCGAGTAAAAATTCTCCGAACCTCGGCAGGGCCGAGCAACAATTCTCGAACCTCGGCAGGGCCGAGCAACAATTCTCCGAACCTCGGCAGGGCCGAGTAAATAATCTCCGAACCTCGGTAGAGCCGAGCAATAATTCTTCGAACCTCGGTAGGGCCGAGCAAATATTCTCCGAACCTCGGCAGGGCCGAGTACAAAATCTCCGAACCTCGATAGGGCCGAGCAACAATTCTCCAAACCTCGGCAGGGCCGAGCAAATATTCTCCGAACCTCGGCAGGGCCGAGTACAAAATCTCCGAACCTTGGCAGGACCAAGTCTCTCAAAAGGAGCTCACCGGCATCGCGGCCCACGGGACACCACTCGGCCCCGGCACGGCGGTGCCCCCGAGTAGGTTAAGACCCTAAAGGCTCCGTACCCGGCTGAGTCGCCACCTAGGTGGCACACAAACCCCAAGATGGTTCAAAAGGAGCTCACTAGCATCGCGGCCCACGGGACACCACTCGGCCCCGGCACGGCGGTGCCCCCGAGTAGGTTAAGTCCTTAAAGGCTCCGTACCCGGCTGAGTCGCCACTTAGGCGGCACACAAACCCCCAAGATGGTTCAAAAGGAGCTCAATGGCATTGCGGCCTACGGGACACCACTCGGCCCCAGCACGGTGGTACCCCCGAGTAGGTTAAGTCCTTAAAGGTTCCGTACCCGGTTGAGTCACCACTTGGGTGGCACACAAACCCCCAAGATGGTTCAAAAGGAGCTCACTGGCATCGTGGCCCACGGGACACCACTCGGCCCCGGCACGGCGGTGCCCCTGAGTAGGTTAAGTCCCTAAAGGCTCCGTACCCAGCTGAGTCGCCACTTGGGCGGCACACAAACCCCCAAGATGGTTCAAAAGGAGCTCACTGGCATCGCGGCCCATGGGACACCACTCGGCCCGGCACGGCGGTGCCCTCGAGTAGGTTAAGACCCTAAAGGCTCCGTACCCGGCGAGTCACCCCTCGCGGCGGCTCCCATACCCCCGAGGCGGTTCAAAAGGAACCTGACAACTCTCAGCTCTCAGGTCACCCTTCGGGGTTCAAAAGACTTCCAGACTCCGCGTTGGAGAGGATTACTAGCTGTCCTCAGCTAGCCAAAGAAGGCATGAAGACGTCCATACAAGGCAGTGCAAGAGGAAAGGGGTTTCCCCACCTAGAAGGAATCACGGTTGAAGTTAACATGAAAGAGCAGATGCCAAGGTAAAGTTATACACTCCTCTTGCTTAGATGATGCGGGGCATGCAAGCTCAAGTATGTGGGGGGCATTTGATGGGGCCAGTTGATCCCATAAAAAATAAAAAAAAATTTGGACGGCCCATCTCAATCTCGGCATCGGCCGACGGCTCAAGGCCGGCACCTCCAAGGCGTCCAAGACCGACGCCTCCAAGACCGACGGCCCCAAAGGCCGACACTTCCAAGACCGACGGCCCCAAAGGCCGAGGCTCTATGACCGACACCTCCAAGACCGACAGCCCCAAAGGCCGACACCTCCAAGACCGACGACTCCAAGACCGACAGCCCCAAAGGCCGACACCTCCAAGACCGACGGTCCCAAAGGCCGACACCTTCAAGGCCGGCATCTCTAAGCTAGGCGGCCCCGGCATCTTCCTAGCCGGCCCCCTACGTCTCCAAGATAGGCGGCCTCGGCACTTTCCAGGCGGCCCGGCATTTTCCTAGCCGGCCCCCTACGTTTCCAAGCTAGCGGCCCAGGCACCTCCCAGTCAGCCCCGGCACTCTCCTAGCCGGCCCCCTACGTCTCCAAGCTAGGCGGCCCCGGCACTTCCCAGCCGGCCCCGGCACTCTCCTAGCCGGCCCCCTACGTCTCCATGCTAGGCGGCCCCGGCACTTCCCAGTCGGCCTCGGCACTTCCTACCTAGCCCCGGCACCTTCCCAAGCGGCCCGGCAACTTCCTAGCCGGCCACCTATGTCTCCAAGCTACTCGGCCCCGGCGTCTCCAGTTCCGCCGAAGTCGGCCAAGGCCATCCCCAGCCGGCCCGACTCGGCCCCGGCGTTCCCAGTTCCGCCGAGTCGGCCAAGGCCATCCCTGGCCGGCCCGACTCGGACCCGGCGTCTCCAGTTCTGCCGAGTCGGCCAAGGCCATCCCCGGCCGGCCTCGGCCCCGGCGTCTCCAGTTCCGCCGAGTCAGCCAAAGACATCCTCGGCCGGCCCGACTCAGACCCGGCGTCTCCAGTTCCGCCGAGTCGGCCAAGGCCATCCCCGGCCAGCCCGACTCGGCCCCGGCACCTCCAGTTTCGCCGAGTTGGCCAAGACCATCCCCGGCCGGCCCGACTTGGCCTCGGCGCCTCCAAGTCCGTCGATTCGGCCCCGCCCCAGCACTGTCTTGCCAGCGGGATTGGCCCCAGCCATCTCGGGTCGACCCGGCTCGGCCCTGATAAGACGGGATTTCCCAGTTCCCGCCAGATCAGCCCCAGCAGTTCAAGAAACCGCCTCTCTGACGTGCGCCGTCCGACAGCGCCAGACGCGCGCCGCCCGACAGCGTCAGATCCGACAAGCCCCGCCGGCTGATGGGACTTAGCCCAGCAACCACCGCTTTCTTCCTTTCTGATGGGACGTAGCCCACTAACCGGCTCAGATTCACGCAAGGGCTCGGCAGATCTTCTGACTTCACACAATCTCATGTGACCATGCTAGGGTTAACCCCTATAAAAAGGTGAATCCACTCACCAAACAGGTATGCGCGATAACCCCCAAAATCGCCATCTCAACTTTCAGGAAGGAATCCCTCCTCCGGGATACCTCCTTTCTCATACTAAAAAGGGGCTCTCTCGAGCCCTTCTTCAGCTATGACCTCAGTCACTAACTTGGCCGTCGGAGGGTCCCATCGAAGCCCCCCTTCGGTCCCGGGACTTTTCTATAGATAACCTGGTGAAGAAAAGTTGGGAGAAGAGCCTTCGTTTTCGACATCCAGAAGAGATGATTGAGCATCATCACTTACCGTGCCAGTGATTTGCATAAAAGATCATACTAAAGACAAGACTTTGGACCATATATCTTTCTTTCTTTCTTTCAAGCTTATTTTTAAAATGTTTGATATGGTTGCCAATCTTCTGCCACCAACTCTGGGAAGGCCAGGCCTCCTCTCGGCTGTTGACATCCCCAACGTAGGCCAAGTTTATCTGGTCGGAAAGTAATTGACCGATGGTAATCTTTTGGAACAACGGAACACAGGGGATCGATCGAGGAAGGACCCCTCAGCTTATCATCAACTGCTATTGTACTTTAAGGCCATGGCAGACACTTTTGTGCTTCACAATTTCACAAGACTGGCTGCCTTTGAAGAAAGATCTTCTGTCATCTGACTGGGGCTTTTTAGAAAAGAAAAGAAAAAAAAAAAAAAAGCACTTCCTTCCCCAGTGTGAACTGTCAAACGACCATCCGAGTTAATGTCAAGAGTCAAAAAGAGGTTCCAAAAAGTGATTGCATGTGCATGCGAGTGGGTCCGAGGTTACACCATACCTTTCTTCAGAATTCAGAAATGAAAAAAAGCGTTGCAGGTTTCCATTTCATCAACAGGAGATCGAATTTCTCTTTCTCTTTCTCTTTTCCATTACTTAAGTAGCGTCTGACACGGCATCAACCCTTCCATCTATTCCTTCTTTCCATTTATTGGAAGGAAAAACAAAAAAAAAAAAAAAACAAAAAATCCATCCACTTGTTGAAAATATTCATGAAGTATCAGTATGTTACTCATCTTTTTGGATGCACAGATTATCGGAGTTTCTAATCTAAGCAAACAGCTGAAAGAAAAGAAGATTGAAGACCGGCAGATAACGCATCCAAATAAAATTTGATAAATGAAAATTTCATAGTAGACAAAATTTGATTTCATGAGAACAAAAAGAATATTGCCTACGGCATCGTTATATATATATTTTTTTAAAAAAAAAAATTCTACATTTTTTTTATAACAAAACCATGTTTAACAGCCACTGTATTGTATTGTTATTTTATTATATGTAATATAGTATATATTATAATATTCTAACATAACAATAATAATAATTAATAATAGAATATATATGATATATAATATATTATTTATATAATATTATTATTTATATTTACCATATATAATAATTACAAGACAGTTAATCAGCCATGTAAATTAAACTAGCTTCCCCTTCTCCAAGTGGAGAAACAATGTTCAAAACCTGTGTCTCCAAGCCAACAATTTGACTGCCCGAGATAGAAATAATCAACCTATTCTGGAGAAACAAATCATTCAACTACCCATATGTTAACTGAATTTGGCCTTCCCTTGTAAATATGGAGAAACTATGCTAAGCCTCTCCTTCTCAATGTGACAGAAACTGCACTGATAAGTCCCTCTCTGAAACATTGAACAGCAGTGCGCTCGATCGGAATTAATATTCTAACTTCTCACAGCATCTTGGCAAGTCCCTTTTCTCGAAGAATCCCTTGCCTCCCTACAATATCATGGCTTGTTTCACAAACTTATCAAACCATGCACCGAAATCCCCTCCATTTCGATATTCATCGATTTATTATTGTTTTTTTTTTTTCTTTTTAGCAGAAAATCGATTAGTCCTGAATTCATTAGTGGGTCATGGGACTGAAGATACCTAGAACTAGGGGATCCAAGCTCTTTAGTGCTGCAAAGAAGAACATGATCCTATAGATCAGTAGTAGCAGAACACCTAGCTACAAGAATCCTAACTGATATCCACATCTAATTCACACACTAAACCGTTTCTTATTGAACCAAGTCACCAAATGAATGAATCAAGAGTTTGGAATTGCCTTTGCTCTCAATTAATCTATTAAATCAGTTTTAGCATAGAAATCATATCAAGTTTGGATCTGCAACGTATCCCTCACTTGCTCATAATAAAGCAAACAGGGTTTCAGTATCAGCCAGAAAACGTTTCAATCCAACAGATAACCGGTCACTTTCTTCGCCACAACTAAGCTAACAAGGATTCAAGATGGTATCAGCGAAGATGGTATGGGCTAATGCCTCCCTTCTTGAAAGAAATAAAGGTCATCAATGGCCCAAGTCAGCACATTGGCCCTTAAGCCCACTGCGATCACCTGGTTTAAGTTCGATTCGATGACAATTGACAAGCTGATGGCAGATCATGCATCACATAGCGAAAAGGTTTGCAATAATTATACAAAATCAAGAAGAGGCACAGCATTCTCTGCGTTCGTTGTCCGGCCTTTCCATATACTCTTGGATATCGATTTCCAGTGGCTCTGCAACTTGTTCCCACTTCCTCTTTCTTCTCTGTACATTTCGGCACGTTGGGCCTTCAAAATGTTTGTTAAGCCAGTAATATTTGTTGGTTTTTCTCCATTAAGCGTATCGGTTAGATACAACAAACAGATAAGGCATAAAGGTTTATAAAATGGGTAGGTCCCTGTGCCTAGTTTCATCGAGAGAAAATTTATACCATCAGAGAGACCGCGTGGAAGATTCTTACCCCCAGTGCCAATACCAAAGAAGTTCATCATCACTGTTTGGCCCAGACAATTATTAAAATTCTGTGCAGCCCTTCCATCTTCTCTGTTTCCCTATGCGCTGAACCGATTCTTAATGATTAGAAGATGCGAGAGAAATTCTTGGGCGTTTGATTATTTTTTTTTCTAGGTTCTTTTTGAGTGCTTCTGGAAATTAAAATGGAAGCCTTAAGAGGCACCATTATTCACCTACTTAAACTTCTACGCTGATGGACCTGAAGATTGCCCCATGGACCATGGCAATGCTTATCTTTCTTCTTTACAACTTCCTTGAACGTGTGTTTTGTCTTTGTAATTGTTAGCCTTGCTCGTTCCCCTTTCTCTGATCTCTTCAGCACTGTTAGCTTGGCATCAGAGGTCAACATGACCAGAGGTCGATGTCAAGTGTCAAATTTTGATGACACTCCAATTTCACAAGGTCTTCCTGACACTGGGCTATGCAAACACCTGTGAAACTCCAAATTCTCATTAATTATGAAGACAAAAGGACCAAATGCGGATGTAACTCCAGTTGAACATATGGTTTAATTTAACGAGACAAGCACAATCATCTTAGACCATTCTCCCTACAAACCACAAATCCTGGTGATGGTCACGATTCTAATGATGTAGGTGATCACATGGTTTCCTATTTAATTGCCGTCCCTGACCCAAAGCAGCATCACTTGGCTACTTAAAAGATATGAATGCATCAGCGTAGCGAACTGACTTTTCCATTTACCCAAATGTGTCATTTAAATTCATATTTATAATTCTCATGAGTTTTATATTGGATATATTTAATATGTCAATGTAAAACAGTTCACTGTTAGGATTTAGACCTTGATGAATAGCAATGGGATTCCCCGTTGAACAAGAACTAGAACTAAGGATTTCTAATCCTGTTAGGTTTAGACCTTGATGAATAGCAATGGATTCCCCGTTCAACAAGAACTAGAATTAAGAATTTCTAATCCTGTTAGGTTTAGACCTTGATGAATAGCAATGGATTCCCCGTTCAACAAGAACTAGAATTAAGGATTTCTAATCCTGTTAGGTTTACTTCTTGAAAAGGAGGAAGATGGGGAGGAGAAAGAAAGGGCTGCCGCCCTATGATGAGAGAAGGGAATTTTTGGAAGAAAAGAATCTGTTCTCCATTCCATCCAAACCCTAGAGACTAGAGTTTAAATACATCCACGAAGTGGGCCAGACCCAGACTCAACAAAAACTCCCATGGACTAACCCAATGAGATTAAACTAATCCCCAAGCCCGTGTACACCCGTGACTTGATTTAATCTCAACCCTTGGACTCAAACCCAGCCCAATACAAGTTAGCCCACCTGGGCCTTGATAGCACCACACCAGGCCCAACAATCTCCACCTTGGTGCTTTCAAGGCCTCAGCACGTCCACTGTGTCCATCAGCTTTAACAACGAAATACACTTTTGAAAACTGTCCCGTGGAAGAACCTTAGTCAGTGCATCTGCTGGATTTTCTTTGGTGTGTACCTTCACCAGCTCCACCTCACCATCTTCCACCAGCTCTCTGATCCTGTGGTATCTGAGGTCAATGTGCTTCGTCCTGGCATGATAGACTGCATTCTGCGCAAGCATCAGAGCACTCTGGCTGTCACTATGCACCTGGACAACCTTCTGATCAAGTCCCATCTCCAGCATCAAGCCCTTCAGCCAAAGAGCTTCCTTTGCTGCCTCTGTGATACCTATGTATTCTGCCTCCGTGGTAGATAAGGCTGTGATGGGCTGCAGACATGATCTCCACGATACTGGACCACCAAACAGGCTGAACACAAAGCCTGTTGTGGATCTCCTAGTGTCCACATCTCCACCAAAGTCTGCATCCATATACCCATATAACTGCCCACGAGCCTCCTTGGATAAGTTGGATCTCTCAGCACCTTCTTGCTGTCCATAGCAAATACCAACCCCAACTGTACCTACCAAGTACCTGAAGATTCCCTTTAGTGCTCGCCAGTGCTCCCTGCCAGGGTGCGCCATGAACCTGCTCACCTGGCTCACTGCATGGGCTATGTCTGGCCTACAACATACCATGGCATACATAAGGCTCCCAACACCAGAAGCATATGGTACCTTCTCCATCTCCTGAGCCTCCACCTCAGTCTGTGGTGACATGGTCTTCGATAAGGAAAAATGTGCTGCCAAAGGTAGTGCTGTCGGTTTGGCATCCTTCATCCCATATCGCTCCAGAATCTTTTTAATGTAGCCACCCTGACTCAGATGCAGCACACCTTTGGATCTATCTCTGATGATTTCCATCCCTAGGATCTTCCTGGCTGGCCCCAGATCCTTCATCTCAAACTCCCGAGACAAAGCTATCTTCAGTTCCTGTACAGCCTTCTCACTCTTGCATGCTATCAGCATGTCATCTACATACAAGAGTAAGTACATCCTAGACCCATCATCCAGAGATTTAACATACACACAAGAATCATACTCACACCTGGAAAGTCCAATGCTCCTAACATAAGTGTCAAATCTCTTGTACCACTGCCTCGGCGACTGCTTCAGCCCATACAGAGATTTCTTCAGCAAACAGACTTTCCCATCTGATCTTGGTTCTCTAAACCCTGGTGGCTGCTCCATGTAGATGCTCTCCTCCAAATGACCATGGAGGAATGCTGTCTTCACATCCATCTGCTCCAGCTCCAAGTCCTGAGCTGCTACAATACTCAATAATAGTCTGATGGAAGTGTGCCTGACAACTGGAGAAAATATCTCACCATAATCGATGCCTTCTTTCTGAGAGTATCCTTTGGCCACTAGTCTTGCCTTATACCTGATACCCTCTTGTTCTGAAGCTCCTTCCTTGCGCTGATAAACCCATTTACAACCAATGGGTTTCTTTCCTTGTGGCAGCTGGACCACCTGCCACGTATTATTGCTGTGAAGAGACTGTATTTCCTCTGCCATAGCATGGATCCACCTATCTCTATCCTGACTTTCCATAGCCTCCTTATAGGTGAAAGGGTCTCCATTCGCTGTCACCAGGGCATATGACAACGAATCCTCAAAGCCGTATCGAACTGGTGGTCGCACGTTCCTCCTGGGCCTTTGCTGTGCGATCCCAGTATCAGTCCCCTGTCCAGCTGCATCCTGCTGAACTCCCTGGCTTCTACCCCCTATGTCAGTCCTCTCCACCTGAATCTCAAATCCTCCTGGTCCACTAGCAAATGGCACAACTGTATAGGAGGTTGTCTGACTAGTGTTACCGTGTTCTACCTCCTGTAGTCCCTGCTGTGCATCCATGCCACTTCTGTTCTGGAGGATTGAGCTCTCATCAAAGGTTACATCTCTGCTGATGACAACCTTCTTCTCCAAGGGGTCCCATAGCCGATACCCCTTGACTCCTCGCGGGTAGCCTAGGAACACCATCTTCTTAGACCTGGCATCCAACTTACTCCGCTCCCCAGCTCCAACATGCACATATGCTGTGCATCCAAACACCCTTAGATGGTTTAGGCTTGTCTTCCTTCCAGACCATATCTCCTCTGGAATGTCTCCATCTAACCTGGTGTGCGGTGACCGATTGACCAAGTAGCTAGCTGCATCTACTGCGTCAACCCAGAACATCTTTGGAAGCCCTGCCTGCAGCCTTAAGCATCTTGCCTTTTCCAATAGTGTTCTGTTCATCCTCTCAGCTACCCCATTCTGTTGAGGAGTTCCCATCACCGAGAAGTGCCTTCTGATGCCCCACTCCTCACAAAAAATCTGGAACTCCCTGCTGGTGTATTCCCCGCCATTATCAGACCTCAGACACTTCACACTTTTACCCTGCTCCTTCTCCACCTCAGCCTTCCAGATTTTGAACTTGGTGAAGACCTCTGATTTCTCCTTCATAAAGTAGATCCACAGCTTCCTTGAGAAATCATCTATCAGGGTCATAAAGTATCTGCCCCATTCCTTGCAGAAACTGGGGCTGGTCCCCAGACATCTGTGTATACTAACTCCAGGGGTTCAGCACTCCTAGCTGTGCTGACTGAGAACTGTACTCTCCTCTGCTTTCCCATCTGACAAGGCTCACAGATCTCCATATCTCCGCTACTCAAGTCTGGAAGCAGACCTCTCTTGCTCAGTTCTTTCATCCCCTTGTCTCCCATGTGGCCCAGGCAGTAATGCCACATCCTGTACACATCCCGGGGATCTTGCTCCACAGCTGCCACCTCAGATTTCACAGTCATCACAGAGCCCTCCATCTTGTATAGATTATTTTCCAGCCTCCTCCCTCTCATCACCACCATGGCTCCATTGGAGATGTTCAGAACTCCACTCCTGGCACGACTGCTGAAGCTGTATCCAGTCCGCTCCAAGTACCCCAGTGATACCAGATTCTTCTTGAGTTCTGGAACATGCTTCACACTGGTAAGAGTGCGCACCATACCATCAAACATCCTCACCCTCACTGTGCCAATACCTGCCACCTTGCAAGGGTGATTATCTCCAAGAGTCACATTCCCCTCCTCAACCTCTGTGTAAGTACTGAACCACGACCGGTTGGGAGTGTAATGATGAGAACAGGCTGAATCCAAGGTCCACATCTCTGTGCTGTGCCTGTGATCATCTGATACAACCAAGAGATCATCCTCCACCTCCTGATCTGCAACTGTACTCACTGACTCAGATCCTCCTTTTTCTCCCTTCTGATTTTTTCACTTAGGACAATTCTTCTTAAAATGTCCTACCTCTCCACACTTATAGCACTTCAGCTCTCTCTTGCCTTTCCTGGACTTTGATCGTCCTCCAGACTTACTTCTGTCCCTGCCCTACCTCTGCCTGTCCTTTCCCCAACTGATAGACCCTCCTGGGGAACAACTTCCTTGGTCATCTTCTCCCTCTGCTCATTCGTCCGAAGCACCGAGACAATATCTTCATAAATTAATGTCTCCTTCCCATAGAGCAGTGTTGTGACCAATGAGTCATAAGACGTGGGCATTGAACATAAAAGCAGAAGTGCTTTATCTTCTTCCTCCATCTTGACCCCAACATTCAGAAGTTCATTGCTCATCTGGTCGAATATCTGGATGTGACCCAGCACATCTCCACCTTCTGACATCCGAAGGCTGTAGAGGCGCTTCTTCAACATCAACTTGTTGCACATATTCTTTCCCATATAGAGGGTGTGCAACTTCGTCCAGAGTCCCTTCGGGATCTTTTCCTCCAGCACTGAATAGAGGACTGAATCCGCCAGATAGCCCCTGATCATTGAACATGTCTTCTTCTCCAATGAAATCCACTGCTTGTCTATCATCCCATCTGGCCTTTCCTCCAAAGCCAAATCTAAACCCTGCTGCACAAGGAGGTCCTCTACCCAGACTTTCCATATGGAGAAACTTCCCTTCCCATCAAACTTCTCAACCTCTATTTTTATGCTACTTCCCATGGCCAATTTAAAAATAGCACAAAAATAAATTTTATAAAATAAAGAAGTACCTTGACGAGATTCTGTTGAAATTATTTCAACTCCTTGAAGGCCTCCAGATTACTCCTTGAACCAGGCTCTGATACCACTTGTTAGGATTTAGACCTTGATGAATAGCAATGGGATTCCCCGTTGAACAAGAACTAGAACTAAGGATTTCTAATCCTGTTAGGTTTAGACCTTGATGAATAGCAATGGGATTCCCCGTTCAACAAGAACTAGAATTAAGGATTTCTAATCCTGTTAGGTTTAGACCTTGATGAATAGCAATGGGATTCCCCGTTCAACAAGAACTAGAATTAAGGATTTCTAATCCTGTTAGGTTTACTTCTTGAAAAGGAGGAAGAGGGAGGAGAAAGAAAGGGCTGCCGCCCTATGATGAGAGAAGGGAATTTTTGGGAGAAAAGAATCTGTTCTCCATTCCATCCAAACCCTAGAGACTAGAGTTTAAATACATCCACGAAGTGGGCCAGACCCAGACTCAACAAAAACTCCCATGGACTAACCCAATGAGATTAAACTAATCCCCAAGCCCGTGTACACCCGTGACTTGATTTAATCTCAACCCTTGGACTCAAACCCAGCCCAATACAAGTTAGCCCACCTGGGCCTTGATAGCACCACACCAGGCCCAACATTCACAATCCTGAGCATAGAGCACATAAAAGGCTTGAACATAGAAGCATATGGTATGGCAGCTGTTGGGCCCATGGCCCAATTTGTTTAGCCCATTAGGGCGAAAGGGAGCGCCGCTCCCTTTCTCAGGATCTTTTTTTCTCTCTTTTTAAAGCTAGCAGCCGCCTTCCTTTTTTTGGTTTTTCTCTTTTAGGAAAAAGAGGTGGAGCATATAGCGGGTATTTCACTTTTTTTTTGCTGGAAGCATGGATTGCTAGAGAAAGAGAAGGAAGGGCTGCTGCTTGGTGCTTGACTACATGGGATGACTTCCGCTCCAGGATCATGTGAATGTGCTGCATGAGAAGAAGAAGAGAAGGAAAGAAAATAAGGAGGTAACGCAGGAGATCGTATTTTTCGGTGACGTAATCCTTATATCCCTATTATTCTCTTATGATTGTTTCTCAAGTCTGGGCAAGGAACTTTGAGATTTTGATATTTAT
Organism: Calamus simplicifolius; assembly: GCA_900491605.1. Taxonomy (NCBI): domain Eukaryota; kingdom Viridiplantae; phylum Streptophyta; class Magnoliopsida; order Arecales; family Arecaceae; genus Calamus; species Calamus simplicifolius. The sequence goes on from UESW01004424.1 coordinate 780,708, forward strand.
TATTATATAGTGGATCTTCTTCTCTGGCTTGCCCATCATTTTTTTTCTTTTATCTTGAAGGAATTTTTCACGTAAATCTTGGTATTTTTATGATTGTGTGGTTTGCACATTTTATTTATTGTTCTGCTGCATATTACGGTCTGCTAGTATTTTTGCTCGTATATAGATTATTTCCCATCAACTGGTATCAGAGCCCGTGAATTTTGTGTGCGAGCATGGAGGCCGGTAATGTTTCCCGCATGATCAGTCTGAACGGAAACAATTGGATGATATAGAAACCAAGGATGAAGGACCTCTTGTATTGCAATGATCTATATGAACCTTTGGAAGGGGTCAAAGCAAAGCCCGTTACAATGACAGATGATGCTTGGATCATGTTAGATCAGAAAGCAGTCGATTTTATTCGGCAGTGGTTGGATGATAGTGTCTTTCACCATATTTCCACTGAGACTTCTGCAAACTCTTTTGAAAAAAGTTAGAAAGTCTCTTGAAAGAAAAACAGCCGGCAACAAGGCTTTCTTGATTAGAAAACTAGTGAATCTGAAATATAAAGAGGGTGCTTCTATTGCTGAGCATTTGAATGAATTGCAGAGTATTCATAACCAGTTATCCTCTATGAAAATGTCTCTTGATGATGAGTTGCATGTATTGTTACTTCTAAGTTCATTGCCAGAAAGTTGGGAGACACTGGTGGTTTCTCTCAGTAATTTTGCATCAGACGGTGTTGTCACCATGAGTCAAGTAACAGGCAGTTTGTTGAATGAGGAGTTGAAGAGAAAGAATTCAGCAACTTTTCAGATTGATTCATAGGTACTTGTCTCAAAGAATAAATGATGGCCAAAGTCTAGAAATAGAGACAATTCATACAAGGGTAGAAGCAAATCAAGGTCAAGAAAAGATATTACTTATTACAATTGTGGTGAGAAAGGGCACTAAGAATCAGTGTAAGAAGCCTAAGAAGAGCAAGAAAAAGTCAAAAGAAGTGGAGGATATATAGTCAAAAGAGAATATCATAGCTACAGTGTAGAGTGATGATTATTTGATTTTGTCTGCTTATGATGGTATCTTCTCATGTGAGTGTCAGAATCATGAGTGGGTGATTGACACATGTGCTTCTTATCATGCTACACCATGGAGGGAGTTTTTTTCTATCTATAAGACTGAAAATTTTGATGTTGTCAAGATGGAAAATCAAGGCACAGCAGACATCATTGGCATGGGTGACATTCACATGAAGACCAATCTTGGCTGTAAGTTGGTGCTCAAAGATGTAAGGCATGTGGATGACTTGAGGCTAAATTTAATCTTAGTTGGAAGACTTGATGATGAAGACTTTGATAACAGATTTCATAAAGGGCAATGGAAGTTCAGTAAAGGTTTACTTGTTGTAGCTAGTGGGAAGAAATATCACACTTTGTACAGGTTGCAGGCTAAAGCTTATGGTGAACAGTTGAATGCTACAGAGAAAGACTTTAGCATAGAGTTGTGGCATAAATGACTGGGACACATGAGTGAGAAGGAACTGCAAGTTCTTTCCAAGGGAGAAGTTCTACCAGACTTCAAAGTTGTGCATCTGAACCCATGTGTTGATTGTTTGGTTGGCAAGCAACATAGAGTTTTTTTTGCTAGTCCTGCTTTGTCTAGAAAATGCATATTTTGGATCATGTCTATACAGATGTTTGTGGTCCTCTGAGGATAAAAATTCCTGGTGGATCTGTTAATATTCTAGGTATCAGTGGTGCACTTTATTTTGTCACTTTTATAGATGATTTTTTAAAAAGTTTGGGTCTATGGTTTGAAGATTAAAGATCAGGTTATTAATGTCTTCAAAGAGTTTCATGCCATAGTTGAAAAGGAGACAGGAAAGAAATTAAAATGCATAAGGTCAGATAATGGTGGTGAGTATACAGGGTTATTTGATAATTATTGCAGATCACATGGCATTCAGTATGAGATGACAGTACCTGATACTTCTCAGCATTATGCAATTGCAAAGAGGATGAATCGCACCATCATGGAAAAGATCAGATGTATGCTTTCATAGTCTAAGTTATCAAAAAGATTTTGGGATGAGGCATTGAAGACAGCAGTTGATGTAATAAACTTGTCACCATGTACAGCTCTAGATGGTGATGTTGTAGAGCGTATATGGTCAGGAAAAGATATCTCTTACAAGCACTTAAGAGTGTTTGGTTGTCGTGCATTTCCACATGTTCCAGATATTGAAAGGTTCAAGCTGGATGGTAAGACAAAAGAATGTGCTTTGCTTCGTTACTTACATGATGAATTTGGTTATAGACTTTGGGATCCAGAAAGGCAGAAGGTATTCAGAAGCAGAGATGTGATATTTTTTGAAGATCAAACCCTTCAAGATTTCAAGAAGGAGGTGTCAGTCAAGTCTTCTACAGGGGGATTAACAGATTGTGATCCAGTTACTCCTCTAATATATCAGGGTGATAGGGGAGATGTGCAAGAAAATAGTGCAGGAGCAGATGTTAACTCACCTGTAGGACATGTTGAGCAGGAAGAAGATCAGGAACAACCTCCTATAGAGCCTCAGCTGAGAAGTTCTACCAGACAGAGTCAACCTTCCAAAAGGTATTCTATAGATGAATATATAATGCTTACTGACGTAGGTGAACCAGAATGTTACCAGGAGGCAGTTGAAAGTGAGTAGAAAAAGGAGTGGTTAGGTATGCAGGAAGAAATGGATGCCATTCAAAAGAACCACACATATGATTTAGTGAAACTACCACAAGGAAGGAAGGCTTTAAAGAACAAGTGGGTTTTCAGGTTAAAGACTCAACAGCAGTGTTCTCAATCAAAGTACAAGGCCAGACTGGTTGTGAAAGGCTTTGGTCAAAAGAAAGGTATTGACTTTGAAGAGATTTTTTCTCCTATTGTTAAAATGTCTTCAATTCATGTTGCTCTAGGCATTGCTGCTAGTCTAGACTTAGAGGTTGAGCAATTAGATGTGAAGATAGCTTTTCTTCATGGTGATTTGGAGGAGGAAATCTATATGGAGCAACCAGAAGGCTTCAAGTCAAAGATAAAGAAAATCTTATCTGCAGATTGAAAAAAAGCTTGTATGGGCTGAAACAAGCTCCAAGGCAGTGGTACAAGAAATTTGATTCATTTATGGCTGAAAATAGATACAAAAGAATGGCTTTAGATCATTGTGTGTATATCAAATGGTTTAGTGATGATTTTGTCATACTCCTACTTTATGTTGATGACATGCTTATCTTTGGGAAAGATATGTCTATGATTGATAGGTTGAAGAAGGAGCTGAGCCAATCATTTGCAATGAAGGATATGGGACCAGCAAAGCAAATACTGAGCATGCAGATTTTTCATGATAGAAGAACCAAGAAAATATGGTTGTCACTGGAAAAGTACATTGAGAAGGTATTGGATAGGTTTAGTATGAGCAATGCAAAGCCAGTTGGTTCTCCTCTTGTAGGTCACTTCAGGTTGTGCTCAGGGTAGAGTCCTTCAAGTGATGAGGAGAAGGAGAAAATAAAAAGGTTTCTTACGCTTCAGCAGTTGGAAGTTTGATGTACGCGATGGTATGTATAAGGCCAGACATCGCATATGCAGTGGGTGTTTCTAGCAATCCAGGGAAAGAGCATTGAGCAGTAGTGAAGTGGATTTTCAGATATCTCAGAGGAAGCTCCAAAATTTGTTTAAGCTTTGGGGATGGTCCACCTGTGCTGATTAGTTACACAGATGCAGATATGGCAAGAGATATTGATACAAGGAAGTCCACATCAGGTTTCATACTTACTTTTGCAGGGGAAGTTGTGTCATGGCAATCTAGATTGCAAATGTGTGTAGCTTTCTCCACCACAGAGGCAGAATATATTGCTGCTATCGAGGTCTGTAAGGAGATGCTGTGGATGAAAGAATTCTTACATGAATTGGGACTGAAACAAGAAAATTATATGGTACATTGTGATAGCCAGAGCGGCATCCACTTGTGCAAGAACCCAACTTTTCATTCAAAGTCAAAGCATATAGATGTTAGATACCACTGAATTTGAAATGTGTTTGAAGAGAAGCAGTTGCAACTTCAGAAAATTTACACAGATGAAAATGAGGCAGACATGTTGACAAAGACCTTGTCAAAAGAAAGGTAAGAGATATGCCGACAGTTGATTGGCATGATTTCACACTAAGAAAGCATGAGACAGCCTCCCTTATGGGCTGAAGGGGGAGGTTGTTGGGCCCATGGCCCAATTTGTTTAGCCCATTAGGGCAAAAGGGAGCGCCGCTCCTTTCTCATGATCTTTTTTCTGTCTTTTAAAGCTAGCAGCCGCCTTCCTTTTTTTGGTTTTTCTCTTTTTCAAGGAGCAGCCGTGTGCAAAAAAGAGGTGGAGCAGATAGCGGGTATTTCTCTTTTTTTCTGAGAGCATGGATTGCTAGGGAAAGAGAAGGGCTGCTGCTTGGTGCTTGACTACGTGGGAGGACTTCCGCTCCAGGATCAATGAAGGTGCTGCAGGAGAAGAAGAAGAAGAGAAGAAAAGAAAATAAGGAGGTAACGCAGGATATTGTATTTTTCGGTACGTAATCCTTATATCCCTATTATTCTCTTGTGATTGTTTCTCAAGTCCAGACAAGGGACTTTGAGATTTTGATATTTATTATTTTATAGTGGATCTTCTTCTCTGGCTTGCCTGTGGTTTTTTTTCCTTTATCTTGAAGGGATTTTCATGTAAATCTTGGTGTTTCTGTGATTGTATGGTTTGCTCATTTTATTTATTATTCTGCTGCGTGTTACGGTCTGCTAGTATTTTTGCTCGTATACGGATTCTTTTCCATCAGCAGCAGCCCGAGGGTCACTTTGCTATCATCCTCTTATAAGAACAATTTCAAGGAAAATTAGTTTTGGCCTCATTGATCAGGTCCTGTGTTGAGTTTCCAGCCATGTCAAATTCACACCCTGATTGAAACTTGACTGTAGGTGTTCGGAATTTTGGATTCTCGCTCTTTCAATCCTTTTCATGACTAGAATAATAGATCACTCAAGTAAATATGAGGAGTGAGTCCTTGTAGGCAAGGAAAGTATCATTAAAAAAATTCCAATTTATCAAGTTACAACTCAAAGCTAGGAGAAAAGAGCCGACCGATGATTTAGGAAAATTTCAAACCTGTAGCATCTGAATTAATTTAGGATGCTGCTCTTATAAAGTTGGCAGAGGTTTTCTTGACCATCCAACAGAGACTGCGACTGAAAGCATTATAGAGTCATCACATAGATGAAAATGAGATACCAGTAGGACAGTGCACTGAAAGAAACTAAGGGAATAGAACATATTATCGACCTGAATTGCCTCAATATCATCTCTTAATATTTTTGCTGCGGGATTGTAGCATTGGTTTCAAGAAGTTGATTTGATGTTGAGTTTGTAATAAGTTACTGCAGGGCTTGCAAAGGGCGGTGCTGAATTTGAAGGTGTTCTGCCGGACGGAACTTTAGTAGTCTTGTAGCGAGTAGTTTTTTAAATCGATGCCTTTTGGCACCGGTTTTAAAACAAAGAGGTGGGAACAAAAGATTTTATCAAAATGGTGTTAAAGTAAAAAACGTCATTTTATCAAAATGGTGTTAAAGTAGAAAACACCATTTTAAATGGCGTTTTCTACTTTCACGTCATCATCCCCTGGCTCGCCCCGTCAGCAGGGTTGTTGACGAACGACTAGAAATCGCCACTTGAAGTGGCGATTTCAAATGGGTTGAAATCGCCACTTCAAGTGGCGATTTCTACAGATTTTCTCACAATCCCTTCTTAAACGCTCGGAGCCTCCCAGCGATCCTAACCCTCTATTATATCTTGTTATATCTATTATCAAGATAATAGGTATAACAAGATAATTCTGATTGTTATATCTATTATCTTGTTATAGATAATAGATATAACAAGATAATATAGATATAACAAGATAATTCTAATTAACAAGATAATAGTTATAACAAGATAATTTTGATTAACAAGATAATAGATATAACAAGATAATTCTGATTGATACTGAATCATTAACCACCATCTAACCCCTCTTTTGATTTGCTAGAAGATTATGCGAAGGAAGAAATTCGTAGCGTTTAAGTCCCCAGAGGAAATGAAGTCCGCAAGAAAGTCATCGCTTGGAGCGGCGATTTCGATCCCGAAATCGCCACTTCAAGTGACGATTTCAACTGAAATGAAATCGCCACTTGGAGTGGCGATTTCAATTCAAATGAAATCGCCACTCTAAGTAGCGATTTCAACTCAAATGAAACCGCCACTTGGAGTGGTGATTTCATTCAATTGAAATCGCCACTCCAAGTGGCGATTTCTGCCTCAGCCCCGCTGACGGGACTGAGCTAGGGGATGATGACGTGGAAGTAGAAAACGTAATTTGAAATGACATTTTCTACTTTAATACCATTTTGATAAAATCTTTTGTTTCCATTCCTTTGTTTTAAAATCGATGCCTTTTGGCACCGGTTTAAAAAACTACTCGTCTTGTAGCAATGTCCTCGATAGTTCAGAATGAGGTCCTGGAAATTGAATAATGGTTGTAGGACATTAATTGAGAAGGATGAGGATAAGAAGGTACCAGTGGAGGTTGGTGAGGCTTGTAGTAAATAATCAGAAGATTGAGGGTTAGAGAGTAGAAAAGTGTTGACGTGTGGGGAAGCTAAAAGAGAAATTCTATTTGGCCCACACAAAATGCTCAATAGCCCTCTCGTTTTTTTTTTTTTTACTCAATAGCCCCTTAAAATTACTTAGTAGCCCCCCCTAAATTTAGAAAATACCTAAACTACCCCTTTCCCCTTCATCCCTCTACTTGGACGAAATTTTTCAGCATCCTCCCTTCCGACAACGCCCCCCCTCTCGCTCATGGCAGACCCCTCCTTCTCTGGCCTTCTTCGGCACGCCCAGCAGCGGAGTCTTTCCCAGCGAGTCTTCCCCAGCAGTGGCCATCTTCTTCCCCAGTGAGCTCTCCCTCCCTCCCTCCCTCGCTCGGTTCCGCCTCCCTCAATCGACTCCTCCACCTTCCATAGCCGAGCTCCGCCTCCCTCCTAGGCATCCCACCTCCCTCACAGTTCCCGTGCCCTTTCCTCCTCCCTCCCTCACTCCACATTTGGCCGAGTCTCTGTTCGGCCAAGCAGGTCGAACAAACAGGATCTGTTCAGCCCAGCTGGCCTGAACAGATCCTGTTTGTTCGGCCCTGGTTGGCCGAACAGAGAGTCACCGAATAGAGACTCTCTGTTCGGCCAAGCAGGTCGAACAAACAGGATCTGTTCAGCCCAGCTGGCCTGAACAGATCCTCTTTGTTCAGCTAGCTGGGCTGAAAGAAATTTTTCTGTTTGGCCAGACAGGTCCGAACAGATAGAAAATTTTAATATTATTATAAATAATTATAATTATAATTATAACAAAGTATATTATAAAGTATAATAATATAGACTTTATAATAAAGATATATAATTAAAGAGAAATTAAAAGGTATGATAATATATATCTTTAAATTTTTTTATTTTAAATGAGTTTATATTATTAATAAATATATTTTATTAATATATTTTATCTTGTGTTTTAATAATGAATAATGCAATGTTCCATATATGGATGCTGATCCCTCATGAGTTAGACCCACAGCGTCTGCTAGGAGTCATCACGGCAGGCATGCTGAGGCTAAGGTTCCTGTTGCACCATCGCTCCCAGATGAGACAGCAGACGAGGATATCCCAGCTATGGATGTTGATGATGATGGAGCGAATGGGCCTTGTCTAGGTGGTCTTGAGGATGAGTCTGTCCTTAGGAGTTTCAGGACACATATTGCAGCCTTCATCTGTAGGCAACAGGCATTTGTTCGTTGTTCTACTGTATTTTATTTAATGTATTATTTTGATATTGTTATATGTGTTATTCATATCATCTATTTATATTTCACAGGAACGGACAGCACTGAAGTGCATGAACCATGCTGCCAAAGTAGGTGAGTGGCAGTGGTGGGCATCAGGGCAATCGAATAGAAGATTCAGAGTCCGATCTTCTTGAGCTAGTGCATTGCTCTTATCGATTCGCCAATAAGATTCTTGTTTCAGACTTCATAGAGTGATGACAGTGTTGGGATATGTGCCCATAAATAAATGACATTTATTATTTTGCTGATAATTTAAGAAATTTTTTAATATTATACTTGCATGCATGTTTTGTTGCTTTATAAATATCAAAAATCCTTGGATTATTTAAATGTGACTTTAAATATTGTATATAACTGTTATATACAGAGGATAATATTTAAAGAAAAATAATCTAAATTTGTCCATAATTATAAATTAAAGTTGTAATCGGGATCTTTAATTTAAAATTACTAGCGCGGTTCATTACATTCTGAATGAAACGATCTTATCCAGATTGTTGATAATGAGATTATCGGAATGAAAGCGTTTTATATAATTTGATTATATAGGACTTGAACGCGATTAATTATAAATCTCTAATAATTTTTTTTTAAAATAGAGTATTCAAAATTAATCAATGATGGTCATATATGAATTGATCTTAATTCTGAGTAATTAATAAACTCCTATTTATTGTATTATATTTTTTGACATGCCGAGTAATTAAAATATAGTGTTAAATTCTTGGTATATTGAAAATATAATAAAATAAGTAGCTGGGAATATTAATATATAAGTCGTAAAGAAGTCAAATTGACGGTTCCCATAAGTGTTGATTCGGGACTAAGAGCACTCAATTTATAATTGGATCATAAATATATTAGTTATTATAGAATCAATGGTACTTATGGATAAAGATATAATTAAAGAGGTTAACGGAAAATGCTAGTCATGAATCATTTATGGAGGATTGATTTATATATAGTGAGAAGATTCAAATCTTTTTAAATATAATTAATTTTATAATTTTAAGAGTGCATTTCCAAATTTTTAGTGGAGTAATTTGGAATTAATAATTTTGATATTTTAATTAAGGTGTTAATTGAATGTCAAAATTATTGGAGCTTAAAATTATAATGTCTATAGTTCCTTTAGACGGCTCCATTAAATTATGTGAACTTTATGATATGTTGGGTTGAGTTATTAATTTGGAATTGAGAATTCTAAATTAATTTTCATGCAAAATTAATTAGATTAATTTTTATTTTAAATAATATAATTATTTAAAAATAAATTTAAAATTATTTTAAATTTAAGAATATACGATGTACTAGGAAACACATCGTAGGCATATTTCACGAGAAGAGTCGGAAATTATTTAGTTGTTGGAGAAATATATGGGATCGTGAGAGAGCTCTCTCCGGTAATGTCCCATGATAAATATATCAAAACTAACCAACAATTAGTTCTTGGATTGATATAAAAAGTAATTCCAAGAGTTGGAAGTTATCTTTAAATTTTAATTAATTGATTAATTAATTAAAAAGGTTGGTAGTTATTATTCTCACAATATAAGATTTCCGAGAGAAAAATAAAAAGAAGAACATCGAAAGATAATGATCAACCACATAGAGTTCTCTCCTTCAACTTCACTTTATCTCATGAGTTGAGAATGCAAAGTGAATAAAACTAAGTTGTGTGACCTCAACCCAAATCAAAAGGAACGCCCACTCGTTCGCATTCATCATAATTTGGAGAACGTTTGGAAAGATCCGTGGTGATCAAAAGGATTTGGTGATTCCAAGGTAGTGTTGGTGGAGAACGAAAGGTCAATTCTTAATCTCCTTATTGTTCTTGTTATTAAATTAATACAGGTATAGATCGCTAACTCAATTTTTTTAAGATATGTGATTTGATTCTTATCTCGCTTCCGCAAACATCTCAAAGTCGTATTGAGATTACCAGCAGGCAGCCCGAGATGAACACCTTTCATCTTCCCTTTGGGGAGATGACGATCACGTTGGATGATGTTGCCGCCATATTAGGGATTAGTGTCATGGGTGCCTCAGTGTCCTTGTCTTGTGATAGGATGAGTGATCATGATGCTGAGGGCCTACTAGTGGAGCTATTAGGTGTATCACAGGTTGACGCGCGTCAGGAGGTTCTATCTGTCTGTGGTCAGTCTGTGAGGTTAGAGTGGCTGAAGAGTCATTTCCATGTTGTATCAGATAGAGATAGCCACCGTAGAATAGAGTGTGCAACGCGAGCATATTTGTTTTTTTTGTTAGGGTGTACACTCTTTGTCGATAAGAGCGGGACGAGGGTGCCTATAGCTTATCTTGCTCTACTTTGGCATTTGGATAGAGTGAGCACATATGCCTAGGGTGCTGATGCCTTGGCTCATTTATATCGGCAGTTGGGGATTGCGTCTAGGGCATCCGTTAGACAGATCAGTGGATATATGACGCTTCTCTAGGTATGGATTTATGAGCATTTTCCCTTTCTCACTCCTCACCCAGCCCTGGACTATACTAATGCTAGGCCCCGCGTACACCGATGGACTCCCGGCAGTCCAACCCATACTACGATGGACCATTTGGTGATTTTACACGAGTCATTGGACGTTTTGAGGGCAGATGAGATATGTACCATAGGACCATGCAATTATATATTTCTATTATTTGCCATATATTATCAAACTGATTACGATTTATCTGTTGGAGATAGTTTGGGATCCCCATCATCTTATCTGGGATGATCGTCCATTCCTATATATTGCATTCTTTAGTAGATGCCTGAAGTGCATGGATGTCGTAGAACCATATCTTCCTGAAAGGGTTTTACGACGGTTCGATAGGATACAGACGATCCCCCGTGCACCACTAGCCCCCGAGCGAGCTAGCAGAGGATTGATGGTAGCATCATACCGCATCCGATACGTCTTCTATGAGTAGTTATGGAAGAGGTGGGAGGATCACCTGCTGAGCCGAGTGAGCAAGAGCCATCCGGTGACCCAACCCTCAGATTGCATACTGGGATATTTGGAGTGGTATTCTCAGATCATGCATCTGGTTGTTCGCCCTCAAGAGAGCCGATCCAGTATCATTCCCGATCACGTCCCGATGATGCTGATGCTGACGTGCAAGGACGGCGTATTGCAGATGCGATTGGCCTTTGCACCAGCATTCTTGATATGGATCGGGAGGAGGTTGTGTCACAGGGGACCTACATGTACGATGTCATATCGCAGATTGCACATGTATTGTAGGGTCAGCATATCTCTACGGTTGAGCCTGATGTCCCTGGCCCTAGTCATGCATCGCCACAGCAGTACAGGCATCGACGACGGCAAGGTGGGAATCCCTAATGTACTTCATGTATTTTGTATCTTTTAGCACATAATGCATCTTTTTGTAAAAAACATTGAAATTTGAATGAAATTTTACTTCCTTTTGACTCAATTTGAATGAAAATTTTTGGAATTAATATAAATATGTCAAACATTATACAAATTTGATTGTTGATAACAAAATTAACTCAACAACTCAATAGTCTCGCTAATAATAACATCCGACGAGATCATTTGTCTGAACTGGTGAATCCTAGATTCATATGAAGTAGCACATCTGGATGCACAGGGTAAATGATGTCTTCGTCAATTGCTTGCTATTGGGGGAACGGGATGGTAACAGAAACACTTACCTGCAAAATATATAAATTAGTAAACAGAATGAATTATTAGTCATTTAAGGATGATTAAGAGACGTTTAATTAATACCTCCATAAAATGATTGCCATTTACGAACACCACTGCAATATCTTTGCGGGATAAAGGGGAAAGAGGCACCGATCGTAGAGGTAGGAATGTAAGACATTATTGCAAGGAGAGGTGGTATAGGACAACGTTATAGCGGGACGATATAACGTTCCCCATATCCGGCATAGTCATCCATCGGTCATAAGGTGGACAATTATCAAAATATGATAATGCATGTTCAATCTCTCAAACATCCCTTCGACAGCAAATAAAGCGCGATAGTGCTCTGAATGATATTGCAACTCTTGTAATAAATCCTTCATAATACGGAGCCAATCCTTCTCTCCAAATCCCAGCAAGTCAGCTATTGATCTAAATCCATAGTTTCCATCAGCTTTAACATCCTTGATATGTTGGATGAATGGCCTCAACCCATCTGGAATTTGATCAATATAGATTATTGGCTTATATGACCGGGTTTGATAATGAAAAACCTGCAAACCATTTACGAATGAATCTTATTAGATTGCAAACAATCATTTTGTAATAACAAACGGCACAGGCCCGGCACCTGCCGGCACGGGTCTAGAAGTTGCCGGCATGGGTCCGGCACGTCCTGGCAAGGGTCTAGCATGGGTCCGGAAGTTGTCGGCACAGGTCCAGCCCTTAGCCGGCACGGGCCTAACACGTATCGGCATGGGTTCGGAAGTTGCCGGCACGGGTCCAGCATGTCTTGGCAAGGGTTCGGCACGAGTCTGGAAGTTGCTGGCATGGGCCCTGCATGGGTCCGGAAGTTGCCGGCACGGGTTCAGCACGTCCCGGCAAGGGTCCAGCATAGGTCCGAAAGTTGTTGGCATGGGCCCGGAAGTTGCCGGCATGTGCCAGCACATTCCGACACGGGATGGCACGGGTCCTTCACGTGCCGGCATGGGCCTGAAATTTGCCGGCACGGTCCCACAGGTGAAAGAAATGCTTTTTATCTTCTTCCTTGGTTGCCTTTTTGTCACTTGCGTCATTGGTGGAGTGCCTGTACCAGGTGAATAACTATCTTGTCCTGAAAGAACCAACTCAAAGGCTGAAGGATCACGGCGGGTAGATGTATCAACCTTCAATGAAGCACGGCCAAGTGAACCAGTCATCCTTTGGGCAGGTTCTTCAAGAGAAGTACTATCTGGGTTAGCAATCTCTCTCAATTTTCTTAACATCTGCAATTGCGAAGACCCATCTAACTGTCTCAATTTTTGAGCAATTATATCCAACTCTAGTTCACAGCTCAGCTGAATACTTTGCACTTTTGAAGCAGGCACCATATCAAGTTTTCTCCAATGATGATATATGCAATCAAAGGGAATTGGCCGACCTATCATCCTGAACCGCACAATCTCGTGGGCGCATGGTAAACCATGTGTGCATCGAATAGCACACCCACAAACTGAATCATCAATCCCAACTGAATTGGCTCGGTTCGCTTCGGCGAGGATCTGATTTAATGCACTTATAGAAATGAAACCTCGCAGTTCTTTGAATTCAGCAGGCTTGAAGTTGTGTTGCATGACCGTCAAACTCTTCTCAAATGAGGCTTTAATGTCACTGTGCTGCAACTCAATCAAACTATGTATTTTTGTCCAAGATGACTCGAAATTCCCTTGGCTTGATCCAAGCTGTCTTTTTAGCCTTGCATGTGCCCTTTCAGCCCTAAAAAAGTAAATAAAATTAAATAAAAGTGAGATAACAATTGCATAATTAAATTATAAAGTTCTTAAATTTATCAATTCCTTATGATACCTATTAGTTGTCACATTCATGTAGTGCCTACATGTGTTCGTCCATACTGCGACAAATCTTTTCTTGTATTTGCTCAGCCAAGTATATGACACATACCGTAAAGCATCTGGGTAGGTACTAAACTCTCTCTGGAGTGCACTCAGTGATCATTAAACTCATCTTCTGTGATGGACAACACAAGTATATTCCAACTCATTATAAACTTATCTCATTTCTCCTTTGTTTCAAATAACCTTTTGCACTAGGCCAAAACATTCCTACTAATATGTCATCTACATAACAAATGTGTTGCCATAGGAAATACCCTCTGAATTGCATTCAATAGAGCCAAGTCTCTATCTATGACTATCACCTTAGGCAGACAATCAGCGTCCATGACACTGTGCAATCTCTCTAATGCCCATGTATAGTTATCTTCTCGCTCAGAGTCCATGTAAACAAAAGCAATAGAAAATGTCAGGTCAGTTGATGTCACCCCCACAATATCTAAGAGAGGAAGACGACATCTATTCGTCTTGTAAGTGCAATCCATTATCAACACACGAGGAAATGCACGTAACAATTCTATACTGCCAGGGTGTGCCCAAAATAAGTTACGCACAACATCAGACTTAATACAATTCTTATGGCACTCAATGTATTTACACTCAGATAATTTACCAAGAAGATGTTGCATCTGAGATCTCCCAGCTGTCTCTACAGCCTTGCACCTCTGCCGTGCATTGTAGAGTGTCTTCATTATCGTAACATTGAGGGCATCCCTTTGCTTCAAAGTAGATAATATGTCCTTAGGCCGAACCAAACTCTTTAACATCTCCACTAGCATTGTAGTCTCCTGCTTAGATAATCGTCATGCATATGAGTGCCCCTCGAGATGCTTTGCAGCTGGATGATTGTGCACACCGCACATGATCATTAACATCCAATCATCTGCAGTGTCCAATTTCTTCCCTCTTAAGGTAAAAGGGCATCCACACTTCTTAGTGCCACTGGCTCTGGTCTTTGATCCCTTTTCCTTTATGTGTTTACTTTTGCAAGTACCACTCCTTTCACAAGAAAAAATAATTCTTGGTTTCTTAATATTGCTATCCGTATCGGATTTTTTAATAATAATGATAAATCTATTCCTCCTTCCGACTTCCCGACATCAATTATACATTTCTTCTCTACTTTTGAATATCTATAAAATAAATAGTTTTATATGAGTAGACAATTTTAAACATTGCTCAGTCAAATATTACTAAAATAATTGCAATCAAAATTTTCTTACCTCGTAAGTTGTAAATTCATTTGTGTAATCCATCACACAATCAGAGCCAATCATGCTACATTCGATCGAAGCATCGCCCTACACGATCAAATAATCATTTTAAACCCTAACCATAATTAACCAAAAAAAAACATAGATGTTCGGCCCTGTGTGGCCGAAAATAAACTTTCTGTTCGACCACACGGGACCGAATTATTAGCATCTGTTCGACTGAGTGTGGCCGAACAGAAATCTTATGTTCGGTCCTGTGTGGCCGAATAGAAGGAATCTGTTCGGCCCACCAGGGCCGAACATGTTGACTCAGTTCGGTCCTATGTGGCCGAACAGATTTGACAATCTGTTCGGCCACACAGGGCCGAACAACTCACGAACGGGGAAAAAAAAATTTTGATTATGGAAACATAAACCTACCTTTGCGACCGTAGAACCTTCCAAAAGTGCTAGTTGCTTGTCCATTGCTCGATTATGGGTTGAAATCTCGTCAACCAAGCTTTAAATGGTCGGATCCGAGGCTGTTTTGATCCAGAGTGAGGGAGGAGGGGGGAGGGGTAGGGGAGGGGGGGCCTGTTTTGACCTCGAGGGGCTACTGAGCAAGTAGGGATATTTTGATCCAAAATTTTTAAGGACAAATATGTTTTTTTTTTTAAAAGTTGAGGGGGGGGGGGGGGGGGGGGGGGTGCTACCGAGGAAAACAAGCGGGCCAAATAGAACTTCCCAAGCTAAAAGGAGTTCTAGGAAGAGAGGCTGCGCCACTGGTCAGGGATGGTGGTCTAAATGAAGGCAGTGAGTGAGAGGTTAGGCCATTCCCTGGAGCAGAGGAGAAGTTTTGTAATGGAGTGCCACTTATCAGTTCACATGGAGGAAACTGGCTCCAGAATTGCCAGTCTGGCTGCACCGTGATGATTGAACAATGGAATTTGATTTGGATGATCAACAGAGATGAATAATGATATTATTAGATTGTGCATGAGCACTGGAAGTGCAAGTTTGAACATGCAATCTGCTGTCAGAAGAAGCTGCATAGCAGGAGTGCTTGTCCAAATCTAGTGAAATTCTCCCCATGTAACCAGGGCAACAACAGTTTATCAACTGGTCAGGACTAATTAAGTTGTCCATCATCTGTTCCGGATTCTTCATCAAATACCATATCAATATCGTCAAGATCATTGTCAAATTCAACTTTTTAAGGGCATGATTCATCCAACCTATTAATATTGAAATTTAAGTTCTTCTCGTAGGAATGTTGCTTGCATTTCCACACATTTATTTTCTCTTGTTAAACTCTAATATAAAACTAAATAATTCGTTTATTATAGTGGGTCTCTAGCTCTTTCTATTGATATAGTCCATATATATTTTAAATGAACTGAGTCAAATCTTGACGTTTTTTGGCAGTTTTATTTTATTTTATTTTATTATTTGATCCAACTATTCCTAGCGTTGTAACAACTGGTTCTCAGTAGTTGGTTGCGACCCTGCGACTGACAGGCAATTTGGAGTGGCAACATTTTTTGAATATTCCTCTTGATAATATGTTTTCATTTTCATGCTTTTTTGTCTAGTATAAATATGTGCACTGAGTGATGCAAATCAACTATTTACTCTATTATTATTAATTTGATAAGGTTTAGTCATTCGACGTTCTTTCACCGTCTCTACTAAATAATGATACTAAGACGGTAATCACCTATTGAGGCATATAATTAAATAAGTTTACTAAATGTTCGTAGCTGCAAGCAAATGTGAGACTTAAA
The DNA here is from genome assembly GCA_900491605.1 of Calamus simplicifolius. Classification (NCBI taxonomy): domain Eukaryota; kingdom Viridiplantae; phylum Streptophyta; class Magnoliopsida; order Arecales; family Arecaceae; genus Calamus; species Calamus simplicifolius. The sequence continues at coordinate 797,165 of UESW01004424.1, forward strand.
ATTGGCATCTTGATGGGCACAACATGATTAGAGTTGCTCATGACTAAGTTTAGGAGATTGTTAGAGGAGTTTAGCATGACTAGTTTAGTGTGAGGCAGTATTAAGTGGTATTAACCTAGATTCTAGGAAGATAATAGCATGTGTGGGGCTTGATGGATTATTGGGATTTGCAAAGTAATTCATATTTATGATTATCTAAGCAAAATTATGAAATTAGGATTCACAAATGAGATGGCTTAGATTGTGTTTGAAATAAGGGATAATCTTCTCTTATCTCAAAAGTTATAATTATTGAAGATATTTTTAAAAAAGTTTAATTAAAGAAGGTAACTCATGTTTAATTATTAATTATTTTTTAAATTTATTTTTTTAAAAATTCAGAAATAGCTGATTATTTTCCAGCTATCTCTTGAGGGCTTGTCAATGAAAAAAATTTTGCCCTAGGTTCTCGAGCGGCCCTCGTCCTGATTCGATCTGGTTCCCCTGCTCCCGTCTCCCTCTTCCCTACTGAAACCCTCTCCTCCCAGCCTCTCCCTCCCCTTCATTTTGCCCTAGGTCCTTTCCACATCCCCGTCCCGTCCGAATGGCCCTCATCCTCCGATCTCGTGCTTCTGCTTCCGTCTCCCTCGTAGGAACCCTCTCCTCCCAGCCTCTCCCTTCCCTTCATTTTGCCTTAGGTCTTTTCCGCATCCCCGTCCCATCCGCCCTCGTTTTCTGATCTCGTTTTCTGCTCCGTCTCCCTCATCCCTATCGTCTCCTGTGGCTATGGTACTCCCCTAGGCGAAAGCACCGTCCGCCTGTACACTGTGAGCGGGTTGTAGGCCTCCCCTCCCCCCTTCCCTCTCTCTCTCTCTCTCTCTCTGAAATTGTTAGCGACTACATATGAAGCTTCGAGACGGAGAAGAAGAATAGAGCGGCCAAGGGATCGACATCCACTTGGCGAGCAGAGGTTGCGAAGCGCGTGAGTGCCTTTTCTGGTGAGTGGCTCTGCTCTTCTCCTTGAATGAGCTCTTCTCTGTCATCTTTGATGTTTCTTGGCGTTCGAATTGTCCGAAACGATGGAGGTTTTACTTTTGAATTCTTGGAACAGGAAGCGGATGTAATGCCATGATTTTGAGCTCTTTTCCAGGTTTATTTTGCGGGAGAATTATTGATATCGGCTTTTCTTCAATGGATCCTGAGTTCTTGCAGAGTCCTCGTCCATATCGTCGTGCAGCCTGCACCACCGCCGGTGCGCCTCGTCGCTTGCGTACACTCGCTGGTCACCGAAGTTATTCATGCTCGCCTCCAGCGTGGTGCTCGACAAGAAGTTCTTCAAGAAGTTCACCCTCCTCGGCAGCCGGTGCCACCAGACGAACACCTCGTTGAGGAACCCCTGGTCTGACGGGGATAAGAAGGACAAGGGTCGAAGGTTGGGGGTAATTTGAGGTTTAATCAAATTTTTTTTTAGGATATCCTTTCTTTATCCCTTCAATCAAATACAACAACAAAGAATAACAAAAAGTTATCCTATATATTATGATTCTTGCATTTGGTACAATCAAAAGGATAGCCAGAAGATATCTCTAGTGTTTTTATTAAATACTACTTTAGGCTGTGTTTGATATGAGGATAAGGAGATATCTTCTTATCTTCAAATGCTATAATTAGAAAGGATAGTTTTGAAAAAAAAATTAATCAGAAGGGATAACTCATATAAACATGGATTATCTCTTGAACTTATTCTACAGGGAATCCATAAACAACTAAAGTTATCCCTTGATGGCAGACTTGTAATTTTAAAAAGGTACTTATTCCTTAGCTATCTTTTATATAAATGTTATCATGTACATTCATTCAGAAATAACTTTTGGAAAGTCAAACACTACCTATGGTATAATTTGAAAGGTCAGGATTTACTTGATACCTGCGAGGGGTTTATGTAGGGATTGGAGCGGCTAAAATTGGGCCAAGGTTTGATGAAGGGAAATTCTATTTGGACCGTGCTTTTTCCTTAGGAGCTCCCCCATTTTGCTTTTATTTTTTTTACTCACTAGCCCCTCAAAATTACTCACTAGCCCCCTAAAATTACAAAATACCTAAACTACCTCTTCCCCCTTCACCCTCCCCCTGCCGCCCCTCCCTCTCTCCCCCCTAAAATTACTCAGTGTCCCTTCCCCCTGTCCGATCGCGCTATCCTGCTCACTTTCGCTCACGGTGTTCCCTGGCGGTGGCTTCTCCGATGGCAGCTTCTCCGGCAAATAAGGTCTTCCTTCCTTCCTCTCTCGATCCGCCTCCCTCAATAGGTATTTTTTTTAAGCCAAGCTCCCCTCCCTCCCCATCCCTTCCACGGCTCCGCTCCCTCTCTGCCACCTCTCCCCCTACCTTCAACCCTTCGCGATCTCTGTTCGGCTCTGGTTGGCCGAACATAATTCAACTCTGTTCGGCCCAGCTGGGCCGAACAGGTATATTATAATTATAATTATAATAATCAAGTATATTATAATTTATAATATATTATAAAGTATATTATAAAGTATAAATTATAATATATTATAAAGTATATTATAATTATAATTAAGTATATTATAAAGTATATTATAATTATAATCAAGTATATTATAAAGTATATTATAAAGTATATATTATAATTTTAAATGAGTTTATATTATTAATATATTTTTAATACAAATATATTATTTTGACATAATTTTATCTTGGGTTTTAATGATGAATATTGCAATGTTTCAGATATGGATGCTGACCCCTCACGAGTTAGACCTATAGCGTCTGCTAGGATACATAGAACCCAGGCGCCTCAGGTTATTGAGATTTATGAGGTTTCTGAGGTTGTTGTTGTACCATCGCCCCAGATGAGACAGTAGACGAGGACATCCCAGCTATGGATGTTGATGATGATGAAGCGGATGGTCCTTGTCCAGGCGGTCCTGAGGATGACTCTGTCCTTAGGAGTTTCAGGACACATATTGCAGCCTCCATATGGAGGCAACATGTATTTGTTCGTTATTTTATCGTATTTTATTTAATGTATTATTTCGATGCTGTTATGTGTTATTCATGTTATCTATTTATATTTTACAGGAACAGACTCCATTGAAGTGCATGAACTATGCTACCAAAGTAGGTGAGTGGCAGTGGTGGGCATCAGGGTAATCGAATAGGAGATTCAGGGATATAGTTCAGCAGTCAGGTCTTCTTGAGCTAGTGCATTGCTCTTATCGGTTCGCCGATAAGATTTTTGTCTCGGGCTTTGTAGAGAGATGGCAGCCCGAGACAAACACCTTCCATCTTCCCTTTGGCGAGATGACAATCACGTTGGATGATGTTGCCGCCATATTAGGGATTAGTGTCATGGTGCCTTAGTGTCCTTGTCTACAGATAGAATGAGTGATCGGGATGCTGAGGACCTACTAGTGCAGCTGTTGGATGTATCACGGGATGACACGGGCTAGGAGGTTCTATCTGTCCGCGGTCAGTCTATGAGGTTAGAGTGGCTGAAGAGTCATTTCCATGATGTATCAGATAGAGATAGCCGCCGTAGGATAGACTGTGCAGTGCGAGTGTATTTGTTTTTTTTGTTAGGGTGTACACTTTTTGTCGATAAGAGCGGGACGAGGGTGTCTATAGCTTATCTTGCTCTGCTTTGGCATTTGGATAGAGTGAGCACATATGCCTGGGTGCGGGTGCCTTGGCTCATTTATATCTGCAGTTGGGGATTGCGTCTAGGGCATCCGTTAGATAGATCAGTGGATATATGATGCTTCTCTAGGCATGGATTTATGAGCATTTTTCCTTTCTCAATTCTCACCCAGCCCTGGATTATACTGATGCTAGGTCCCGCATACACCGATAGACTCCCGGCACTCCACCCCATTCTACGATGGACCATTTGGCGATTCTACGTGAGTCATTGGACGTACTGAGGGCAGATGAGGAATGTGCCATAGGACCATGCACTTGTGTATTTATATAATTTGTCATACATTATCAAACTTATTACGATTTAATATATTGCAGGTAGTTTGGGATCTCCATCGTCTTATCCGGGATGATCGTCCATTCCTTGATATTGCATTCTTTAGTGGATGCCTGAAGTGCATGGATGTTGTAGAACCCTATTATCCTGAAAGGGTTTTACGACAGTTCGGCATGATACAGACGATCCCCTGTGTGCCACTAGCCCCTAAGCGAGCCAGTAGAGGATCGACAGCAGTTTCGTACCGTATCCGGTACGTCTTCTATGAGCAGTTATGGAAGAGGTGGGAGGATCACCTGCTGAGCCCAGCGAACAGGAGCCATCCGGTGACCCAACCCTCATATTGCGTACTGAAATTTTGGAGTGGTATTTTTGGATCACGCATCTGGCTGTTCACCCTTCGGAGATCCGATCCAGTATCTACTCCCGATCACGTCCCGATGTTGCTGATGCTGACGTGCAAGGCCGGCGTATTGCAGATGCAATTGGCCTTTGCACCAGCATTCTTGATATGGATCGGGAGGAGGCTGCTGTGTCACAGGGGACGTACACTTACGATGTCATATCGCAGATTGCACATGTGTTGCAGGGTCATGCATCGCCATAGTAGTACAGGCGTCGACGACGGTGTGGTGGGGATCCCTGATGTACGTCATATATTTTGTATCTTTTAGCACATAGTGCAACTTTTTGTAAAAGACATTGAAATTTGAATAAAATTTTACTTCCTTTTGGATCAATTTGAATGAAAATTTTTTGAATTAATATAAATATATCAGATATTATACAAAACTGATTGTTGCTAACAAAATTAACTCTACAACTCAATAGTCTCGCTAATAATAACATTCGACGAGATCGTTTGTCTGAACTGGTGAATCCTAGATGCATATGAAGTAGCCCATCCGGAAGCACAGGGTAAATGATGTTTTTGCCAATTGCTTGCTATTGGGGGAATGGGATAATCCGGTAACAGAAACACCTGCAAAATATATAAATTAGTAAACATAATGAATTATTAGTCATTTAAGGACGATTAAGAGTTGTTTCACAAAATGATTGCATTAACGAACGCCACTGCAATATCTTTCTGGGATAAAGGAGGAAGAGGCACCGATCGTAGAGGTAGGAATGTAAGATATTGTTGCAAGGGGAGGTGGTATAGGACAATGTTATAACGGGACGTTGTAACGTGCCCGATATCCGGTATAGTCATCCATCGGTCATAAGGTGAAGCATTATTAAAATATGATAATGCATGCTCAATCTCCTCAAACCTCCCTTCGATGGCAAATGAAGCATGATAGTGCTCTGATTATCAGACGAGATGCCCTTCTCGCTAGACATGCATCGAGATTCCTTCTGGAGCCGCATTGCCTTTGGAGCTCTCTGATGCGTTTGAGGTACGGTGACTGGTCGCCCGCCTCTCATATTTTTCCATCTCGGGGTTGTTCCTCCTTTTGGAGGGAGGTCTGTCGTTATGGTCAGGCTATCTCGGAGCATATTTCGTGGATGATTGGAGATGGATCATCGATTGATGTTATTCAAGAATCATGAATTTCAGAGCTTCCTCTTTCTCAGTGGCCCTCCTTTATCGGCAGTGATGTTCCTACCAGTTTAAGGGTTAAGGATTTGATTTCCTCTGATCCCCCTTCCTGGCATATCCCCTCGGTGACTAGATTTTTTGGATTGGAACTCTCTCGGCGGATTCTCTCGATGCCTCTTATTTCTGACTCTTCATCTCACTCCAGGCTCTAGCAAAGATCATGTCTCTCTAAGACTCCCTTAAGGGATCTGATCAAGTTGTTCAGGCCTCAGTCCCTGCACTCGGTGGATGCGGCGTGGATTTGGAAGCTTCCTATTATTCTCGAGGTTCAGCTATTTATTTGGAAGCTTCTGTGGGACTGTCTTCCAACCTGCGGTCTTCTCTCTCGAAGGGGCCTACCTATTCAGTCGATCTGCCCTTTATGTAATTTGGAGGAGGAATCTTCAGATCATGCTATCTTCACCTGCCCCAGAGTTAGACAGGTTTGGTATATTATAGGCTACTCCATTAGACAGGATGATTCGGGCTCTTCGCGTTTCTCATTTCTTCTTGATCTCTGGAAGAGTTCCAACCAGAACCTGGAGGGTAATCGAATAGGAGATTCAGGGATATGTGTTATTCATGTTATCTATTTATATTTTACAGGAACAGACTCCATTGAAGTGCATGAACCATGCTGCCAAAGTAGGTGAGTGGCAGTGGTGGGCATCAGGGTAATCGAATAGGAGATTCAGGGATATAGTTCAGCAGTCGGGTCTTCTTGAGCTAGTGCATTGCTCTTATCGGTTCGCCGATAAGATTTTTGTCTCGGGCTTTGTAGAGAGATGGCAGTCCGAGACAAACACTTTCCATCTTCCCTTTGGCAAGATGACAATCACGTTGGATGATGTTGCCGCCATATTAAGGATTAGTGTCATGGTGCCTTAGTGTCCTTGTCTACAGATAGGATGAGTGATCGGGATGCTGAGGACCTACTAGTGCAGCTGTTGGATGCATCACGGGATAACGCAGGCCAGGAGGTTCTATCTGTCCGTGATCAGTCTGTAAGGTTAGAGTGGCTGAAGAGTCATTTCCATGATGTATCAGATAGAGATAGTCGCCGTAGGATAGACTGTGCAGCGCGAGTGTATTTGTTTTTTTGTTAGGGTATACACTTTTTGTCGATAAGAGCGGGACGAGGGTGCCTATAGCTTATCTGTTCTGCTTTGGCATTTGGATAGAGTGAGCACATATGCCTGGGTGCGGGTGCCTTGGCTCATTTATATCGGCAGTTAGGGATTGCGTTTAGGGCATTCGTTAGATAGATCAGTGGATATATGACACTTCTCTAGGCATGGATTTATGAGCATTTTTCCTTTCTCACTTCTCACCCAGCCCTGGACTATACTGATGCTAGGCCCCGCATACACCGATAGACTCCCGGCACTCCACCCCATTCTACGATGGACCATTTGGTGATTCTACATGAGTCATTGGACGTACTGAGGGCAGATGAGGAATGTGCCATAGGACCATGCACTTGTGTATTTATATAATTTGTCATACATTATCAAACTTATTACGATTTAATATATTGCAGGTAGTTTGGGATCCCCATCGTCTTATCCAGGATGATCGTCCATTCCTTGATATTGCATTCTTTAGTGGATGTCTGAAGTGCATAGATGTTGTAGAACCCTATTATCCTGAAATGATTTTACGACAGTTCGGCATGATACAGACGATCCCCTGTGTGCCACTAGCCCCTAAGCGAGCCAGCAGAGGATCGACAGCAGTTTCATACCGTATCCGGTACGTCTTCTATGAGCAGTTATGGGAGAGGTGGGAGGATCACCTGCTGAGCCCAGCGAGCAGGAGCCATCCGGTGACCCAACCTTCAGATTGCGTACTAACATTTTTGGAGTGGTATTTTCGAATCACGCATCTGGCTGTTCACCCTCCGGAGATCCGATCCAGTATCTACTTCCGATCACGTCCCGATGTTGCTGATGCTGACGTGCAAGGCCAAGCGCATCTAGGCTGGCGTATAGCAGATGCGCTTGGCCTTTGCACCAGCATTCTTGATATGGATCGGGAGGAGGCTGCTGCGTCACAGGGGACGTACACTTACGATGTCATATCACAGATTGCACATGTGTTGCAGGGTCATGCATCGCCACAGTAGTACAGGCATCGACGACGGCGTGGTGGGGATCCCTGATGTACGTCATGTATTTTGTATCTTTTAGCACATAGTGCATCTTTTTGTAAAAGACATTGAAATTTGAATAAAATTTTACTTTCTTTTGGCTCAATTTGAATGAAAATTTTTTGAATTAATATAAATATATCAGACATTATACAAAACTGATTGTTGCTAACAAAATTAACTCTACAACTTAATAGTCTCGCTAATAATAACATTCGACGAAATCGTTTGTTTGAACTGGTGAATCCTAGATGCATATGAAGTAGCCCATCCGGAAGCACAGGGTAAATGATGTTTTTGTCAATTGCTTGCTATTGGGGGAATGGGATAATCTGATAACAGAAACACTTGCAAAATATATAAATTAGTAAACATAATGAATTATTAGTCATTTAAGGATGATTAAGAGTTGTTTAAGTAATACCTCCACAAAATGATTGCCATTAACGAATGCCACTGCAATATCTTTCTGGGATAAAGGAGGAAGAGGCACCGATCGTAGAGGTAGGAATGTAAGACATTGTTGCAAGGGAGGTGGTATAGGACAACGTTATAACGGGACGCTGTAACGTGCCCCATATCCGGCATAGTCATCCACCGGTCATAAGGTGGAGCATTATTAAAATATGATAATGCATGCTCAATCTCCTCAAACCTCCCTTCGACAGCAAATGAAGCATGATAGTGCTCTGATTGTCAGACGAGATGCCCTTCTCGCTAGACATGCATCGAGATTCCTTCTGGAGCCGCATTGCCTTTGGAGCTCTCTGATGCGTTCGAGGTACGGTGACTAGTCGCCCGCCTCTCATATTTTTTCGTCTCGGGTTGTTCCTCTTTTGGAGGGAGGTTTGTCGTTATGGTCAGGCTATCTCGGAGCATATTTCATGGATGATTGGAGATGGATCATCGATTGATGTTATTCAAGATTCATGAATTTCAGAGCTTCCTCTTTCTCAGTGGTCCTCCTTTATCAGCAGTGATGTCCCTACCAGTTTAAGGGTTAAGGATTTGATTTCCTCTGATCCCCCTGCCTAGCATATCCCCTCGGTGACTAGATTTTTTGGATTGGAACTCTCTCGGCGGATTCTCTCGATGCCTCTTATTTCTGACTCTTCATCTGACTCCAGGCTCTAGCAAAGATCCTGTCTCTCTAAGGCTCCCACAAGGGATCTGATCAAGTTGTTCAGGCCTCAGTCCCTGCGCTCGGTGGATGCGGCGTGGATTTGGAAGCTTCCTATTATTCCCGGGGTTCAGCTATTTATTTGGAAGCTTCTGTGGGACTGTCTTCCAACCTGCGGTTTTCTCTCTCGAAGGGGCCTACCTATTCAATCGATCTACCCTTTATGTAATTTGGAGGAGGAATCTTCAGATCATGCTATCTTCACTTGCCCCAGAGTTAGACAGGTTTGATATATGATAGGCTACTCCATTAGACAGGATGATTCGGGCTCTTCGCGTTCCTCATTTCTTCTTGATCTCTAGAAGAGTTCCAACCAGAAGAAAGGTCTTTGGGCTGCTACGGCGTATCAAATTTGGTTGTCCAGGAACCGGTTCATTTCCGCTGACGTTACTCTTTCTCCTCACATTATTGTGAGGAAGATTAGACTATTGGTGGCGGACTGTGCCCGTGTTGGTTATGACGTCTCTGGCCTCTAGGGATCCCCTGCTGCTCCGGCAGTGAACCGGTACATGGTTTTCATCTCCTGGGAACCCCCCTCCAGGGTTTGTCAAAATCAACTTTGACGGGAGTGTTTGTGGTAGAGCTGCTGGATCTGCTTTCATTATCCGTAGTACTCATGGTGACTTATTGGCAGTAGGAGGCTTTGGTACTCTCGACTCCTCTGTCCCTATGTCCGAGCTTTATGCAGCTTGGGCGGGTATTTCTTATGCTGCTTGTACTCTTCATGCTCAGAGGCTCTTCATTGAGGGTGATTCCATGTCGATCATTTCTTGGCTGAAGAAGGAGAATTGCCCGCCTGGCCACACTAATCCGATCCTTAGGGACATTTGGACAATGTTGCGGGAGGTTGATAGAGCCCATATCCGCCATATTTACTAGGAAGTCAATTTGGCGGCGGACTAGGTAGCTATTTCAGTGGCCCAGCATGCTGGATCGTGGTCTTGGAGTTTGGGTGACCCCTGCCCTTATCCTTTGCAGCAAATTTTATACTCAGATCTATCTGGGCTGACTCGCACTAGACTAGTGTGATCGCCCATCTATACCAAAAAAAAAAAATCCTTCCTAATACGGAGCCAATCATCCTCTCCAAATCCCAGCAAGTCAGCTATTGCTCTAAATCTGTAGTTGCCGTCAGCTTTAACAAAAAATCCTTCCTAATACGGAGCCAATCATCCTCTCCAAATCCCAGCAAGTCAGCTATTGCTCTAAATCTGTAGTTGCCGTCAGCTTTAACATCCTTGATATGTTGGATGAACGAACTCAACCCATATGGAATTTGATCAATATAGATTGTTGGCTTATATGACCGGGATCGCTGACAAGAAATCTGCAAATCATTAACGAATGAATTAGATGGTAAACAATCGCTTTGTAATAACAAATGGCATGGGTCCAAAAGTTGTCGGCATGTACCGGCACATGTTCGGCACATACCGGCACGGGATCCGGAAGTTGCTGGCATGTGCTGGCATATACTGGCATGCGTCCGGCATATACTGGCACGGTCCCTTCTTTAGCAAAAGAAATGCTTCGTGCCTTCTTCCTTGGCTGCTTCTTTGGCACTTGCGTCATTGGTGGAGTGCCCGTACCAGGTGAATAACTATCTTGTCCTGAAAGAATCAACTCAAAGGCAGAAGGATCACGACGGGTATATGTATCAACCTTCAATGAAGCACGGCCGCGGCCAAGTGAACGAGTGATCCTTTTGGTAGGTTCTTCAAGAGAAGTACTTTCTGGGCTAGCAATATCTCTCAATTTTCTTAACATCTGCAATTGCGAAGACCCATCTAACTGTTTGAATTTTCGAGCAATTATATCCAACTCTGGTTCACAGCTCAGCTGAATACTTTGCACATTTGAAGCCGACATCATATCAAGTTTTCTCCAATGAGGATCTATGCAATCAAAGAAAATTGGCTGACCTTCCATCCTGAACTGCACAATCTCGTGGGCGCATGATAAACCATGTGTGTGCCGAATAGCACACCCACAAACTGAATCATCAATACCAACTGAATTGGCTCGATTCGCTTGAGCAAGAATCTAATTTAATGCACTTATAGAAATGAAACCTCGCAGTTCTTTGAATTCAACAGGCTTGAAGTCGTGTTGCACGACCGTCAAACTCTTCTCAAATGAGGCTTTAATGTCACTATGCTGCAACTCAATCAAACTATGTATTTTTGTCCAAGATGATTTGAAATTCCCTTGGCTTGATCCAAGCTATCTTTTCAGCCTTGCATGTGCACTTTCAGCCCTAGAAAAGTAAATAAAATTTAATAAAAAGGAGATAACAATTGTGTAATTAAATTATAAATTTCTTAAATTTATCAATTCCTTGTGATACCTATTAGTTGTCAAATTCCCGTAGTGCCTACATGCGTTCGTCCATGCTGCGACAAATCTTTTCTTGTACTTGCTCAGCCAAGTATCTGACACATACCGTAAAGCATCTGGGTAGGTACTAAACTCTCTCTGGAGTTTTGTCCAGTGATCATTAAACTCATATTCTGTGGTGGACAACACAAGTATATTCCAAGTCATTATAAACTTATCCCATTTCTCCTTTGTTTCAAATAACCTTTTGCACTGGACCAAAACATTCCTACTAATATGCCATCTACATAGCAAATATGTTGCCGTAGGAAATACCCTCTGAATTGCATTCAATAGAGCCAAGTCTCTATCTGTGACTATCACCTCAGGCAAAGCATCATCGTCCATGACACTGCGCAATCTCTCTAATGCTCATGTATAGTTATCTTCTCGCTCAGAGTCCATATACACAAAAGCAATAGAAAATATCAGGTCAGTTGATGTCACCCCGACAATCTCTAAGAGAGGAAGACGATATCTATTTGTCTTGTAAGTGCAATCCATTATCAACACACGAGGAAATGCACGTAACAAGTCTATACTGCTAGGGTGTGCCCAAAACAAGTCACGCACAGCATCAGACTTAATACAATTCCTATGCCACTCAATGTATTTACACTCAGATAATTTACAAGAAGATGTTGCATCTGAGATCTCCCAGCAGTCTCTACAGCCTTGCACCTCTGCCGTGCATTGTAGATTGTCTTCATTGTCGTAACATTGAGGGCATCCCTTTGCTTCAAAGTAGATAATATGTCCTTAGGCCGAACCAAACTCTTCGACATCTCCACTAGCATTGTAGTCTCATGCTTAGATAATCGTCCTGCATATGAGTGCCCCTCGAGATGCTTTGCAGCTGGATGATTGTGTACACCGCATATGACCATTAACATCCAATCATTTGCAGTGTCCAATTTTTTCCCTCTTAAGGCAAAAGGACATCCACACTTCTTAGTGCCACTGGCCCTGGTCTTTGATCCCTTTTCCTTGATGTGTTTACTTTTGCAAGTACCGCTCCACTCGTAAGAAAAAATAATTCTTGGTTTCTTAACATTGCTGCCCGTATCGAATTTTTTAATAATAACGACAAATCCATTGCTCTTTCCGACTTTCCGACACCAATTACACATTTCTTATATACTTTTGAATATCTATAAAATAAATAATTTATGTTAGTAGACAATTTTAAACATTGCTTAGTCAAATAATACGAAAATAAATGCAATTAAATTTTACCTCATAAGTTATAAATTCATTTGTGTAATCCATCACACAATCAGAGCCAATCACGCTGCATTCAGTCGATCAAATAATAATTTTAAACCCTAATCATAATTAATCCAAAAAAAGAGAATAAACATTATGTTCGGCCCCGGTGGGCCGACCATGTTTATATTGTTCGGCCCTATGTGGCCGAACAGAGCTTACTTGTTCGGTCACACAGGGCCGAATAATGCACGAATCGAGAAAAAAAAATTGACGATGGGGATATAAATTAATCTTTACGATCGTAGAACCTTCAAAAATTACTAGTTGCTTGTTCATTGCTTGATTTAAGATTGAAATTGCTTCAATCAACCTTTAAACAAAGATCCAAGAATGATCCAGAGTGAGGGAGGTGAAAGGAGGGCCTGCTTAGTAGGAGGGCTTGGGGGGCCGATTTGGAGGGAAAGGACTATTGAGTAAGAAGGAGTATTTTGGTTTAAAAATTTTAAAAATAAATATGCTATTTTATTAGTTTGACGTGGGGGCACCTAATCAAAACGGGCTGGCCGAATAGAATTTCCCTTTGATGAGGGGGGAAACTACTGAAACCTCAGCGAGGGGACGTTGCGGGGTAACGCTATTAAAATAGCGTGAGGAGGAGAGGGGAAAGGGGCGGGCGACGGCGACGGCGACGGCTCGAGTTGGCTCCGCTTGCGCTCGCAATCGCGATGGTCTCTCTCGGGACGTGGGTTCGCTACGCCGTCACCAAGTTCGAGTACTCCGTGGTTCTTAGCTGGAAGGTACGAGACTGTTACCCTTCTCCTTCCTCTTGTTCTCTAGGGTTTTCTTTTAACTGGACGCGGTCCAATTCCAGTCTTGATTTCCGATTGCAATGGTTCTTATTAGCGCACGCCCTTGCGCCCTCGTTTAGGCTTTCTTGATTTTTGGTATTTGGCGTTGTGGGCGAGGATTTATTTCGGTTTGATCCTATTGGTGATGTCATGGGTTTCTTGCAGTTGTTCGCTAATTCTTGTTGGATTTGATGCAAAGATTCTAGGTTTTGCTTCTGGTTCGTTCTTTCTTTTCTTGATTTTTTTTTTTTTTGATTCAGTTCCTATGTTTTTGAGTATGATATCCCATTTTGTTGTTTATTATACTGAAGAAAAAGAACGTTTTCTCCGTTGCTGTGTCCTGGTGAATTGCGTGGGTGTTTGCGGTTATCTATGGTTCAGTGAGTTCTGATGTCTCTTGTAATCGTTAACCGGTCTTGTTAATTTCTAAATGTCTATTTTCTTTGTTCCTTGGTTAGTTATTCCCATTCTGTTTTCATGATCTCGTATTCCCTTTTAACGCTGCGATTAACCAGCTTTCGTTTATTTCTTTCTTTCTCCATTTTTGGGTTTTAAACATTAGCAGGTACATTATTTGTTGTTACAAATGGTTTAAGATTCTAACAAAGCAAAATATATGTTGATGATCTGTTTTTCCGGTTGTATATCTTGATTCCAATACCCTGATGGATTGTTGATTGTTAATAGGTTCCATTCACTATCTTTTGTTATTTCTCATTCTGATACCTTTTCTGCCAGAGCACTAATGTGGTGCTCAGCGAAGAGGTATGCACGCAATGGTTCTTTCTTTTAATGCCTCCGAGAGGCATGCTATTTAACAGAACCACTCTTGATAATTATCTGTCAATGACCCCTTGTTTTGCTAATAATTGAGTGCCTTCTCTAACCTCTAGGCTCTTGGGATAAAGAGTAGTCTATAATGTCTTAAGAGATGATCTGGAAACTTATCAAATGAAGGGCAAAGATTTGATTTTGAGAACAACACAGATATCTTGAAATGACACAAAGGATGATTTTCGAGGATGTTAATTGTTTTTCTCCTTGGGGCATTTGGTTTATGAAATCTTTAAAGATTCATGGCAATATTTTAACGGTAATGTTACATTGCTCTGGTTGGTTTAGAATATTTGCAAATGTTGATGGGAATCTAACATTCATTTTGCAATTAGATTATTGCCTAGGTAATCTCACATTGCTGACCAGTAGGGTTGTTCTTATTTTTTTCCTATATTACCCTTTGAAACAAAACATGCTAATGATAAAATAATTTTAATGTTAAAATAATATATATTAAAATTTTAATTATTTTTATTACATATTAATATAAATAATAAAAAATTATGTTAAATTATATATAATAATTAATTATTTTAATATAATTATATGGCTAAACTATAGAATTAATCCCTGTACTTAGGGGATTGTGTCACTTTGGTCCTTAACTTTAAAAAGTTATAAAAATAATCTTAAACTTTTTGTATTATATTGCTTTGATCCTTACCGTTAAATAGGAAAGACGTCGTTTATTTTTATCTTATGTGGCAGCATACGTAGCAGTACACATGGTATCCAATTGGCAAAAATAAATTTAAAATTTATAACTAACATGTTAATCCATTATTTAATAATTTAAAAAATATAAAAAATATCCTGATTTGCTCTAACCCACGTATCACCCTCCCCCCCCCCCACCCACCGGCCCTCCTTCCCTCCCCTCATCGCGAAAGAGGAGGCCATGTTGGCCCCTTCGTTGCTCTACGGCCTCCTCCGTCCTCCACACCTCGCCGCCGACTATGTAAATCCCTTCCATCATCGGTGAGTATGAGAGAGAGAGAGAGAGGGAGAGAGAGGAAAAGGGAGCTCGGCCCTGCCGACGTCCATCCTCCATTGGTTGTCGGTAGGGGTGAAGGGAGGGAGATTGATTGAAAACAACATATGGTGGTAGGAAGGTCAGTAGGTGAATTGGAAACTAACATATCAGAGTCCAGTAAACGACAAGCAAGATTGATTGAAAACAGCACAAGCATGCGAACGGAAATGCATGTGACATCCCTGGTTCATGTCTTCCTCTTCTTCTCCGTGCCCAACCCAAGCGTCCACTGTCATTGCCTTTTGCTCCTTGAGAACATGCTCACCATTCACAAGTAATAGCAAACATGCATCTATATCACAACTTAAAATAGGGTGAGCTCACCCTTCCCTAGGTGCCAAAACACCAAATGAAACAAAGTAGGAACCACCAAGCAATCAGAAGTGGGTTGCATTACCTCCTTTGTCTGTTGAGGCCCTTTGAATAAAATCTCAAATTAGTATAGAAATGGAGATGAGATGAGAAGAGGGCCATGCATTGAAAAATTTAATGAGGCATGTAGCCCATTGAGGAGAGCAAGGCAAGCTAAAATATCATTATAATATGAACATCCCCCTTCTCTTTCTAGTGTTTATAAGCATGAAGACGATTCGCTCCAAAGCCATAGGCTACAAGGAAGAGAAAGTAAAAAAAACCAGCAACTTCGCAAGGCCAAGATGATCGGGTTTGGTTCCCGTGTTAGGAAAGGGCCTCTGGCAGCCCTCTCTCCTTCCTCCTCCGCAACGACAGGCGGCGCCACCCTTACACTCTCCCCCTTTTCTCCTACCGACGATCAATGGAGGGACGTCGGCGCCGGTGGAGGGGTGTTGGCGGAGTTGAGCTCCATCTTCCCTTCTCTCCCCTCTATCTCTCATACTCACTAATGGTGGAGGGGATTTACTTGGTCGGCAGCGAGGTGAGGGGGCAGTGGCCAGAGGCAGAGAGGCGGCGGGGAGACGACGAAAGGGGCCGTGGAGCAACAAAGGGGCCAACATGGCCTTCTCTTTGGCGGTTAGGGCAAATCAGGATATTTTTTATATTTTTTAAATTATTAAATAAAGGATTAATGAGTTAGTTATAAATTTTAAATTTATTTTTGCCAATTGGATGCCATGTGTGCTGTTACGTACGCTGCAACATAGGATAAAAATAAATGGCGTCTCTCCTATTTAACAGCAAGGATCAAAGTGATACAAAACAGAAAGTTCAGGATTATTTTTATAATTTTTTAAAGTTTAAGGACCAAAGTGACACAACCCCCTAAATATAGGGTTAGTCTATAGTTTAGCCTAATATATTTATATAATTATTGTTATATTATTATAGATTTTTGTATACTAATGGATTAATAAATTTAATATGTATATAATATAATTAAATATTAAATTTACCTTATAGAATTTTTTTATACAATAATAATTTAATAGATTATTAATTATTATTATACTAATATTATATTATTTTATAATATAATAAATAGCATATATTAGGAATATTATATATATATATATATATATTAGAAATGTATTTATATTTTAATATAATAAATATATATAGTTACTATTACAATAATATATATTAATTATACTATATGTATTATTAATATCATTAATAATAATATTTTATAATATTTAATTGTATTAATAGTCTAATTATTTACTTATAATATTATGTTTATTATATTTAATATAAATAATTATTTTTATTATAAAAATATAATAAATATATATAGTACTATTATAATAATCTAACAATAGCAAACACTTATTTCAAAAAGCGAGATGAACATTTAATAACATTTAAAAGTGGATCTAATAAAAGTCAAATAGACTTTTTCTTAAGTAGGAAGGTAGATAAAGAAGTAACATGCAAAAAGTATAAAGTTATTTTAGAAGAAAGTTTAACTTTACAACATAGGATAATGGTAGCAGATATATGGATAAAAATAAAATCTAAAGTAAAATGTAAAACTATTAATCTAAATATTAAATGATAAAATTTAAAAGAAGAAAAACTAGAATTATTTAAAAAAAAGTTATTAAGAGTAATGACTATGAATATAGATAGTGATCTCAACTTAATATGAAAAAAAGCAACTAAATGCATAAAAAAAAACATAGCAAAAGAAGTTTTAGGAGAATAAAAATGAGTAGGACTAGTAGGAAAGAAAACTTGGTGGTGGAACGAGAAAATTAAAGCTGCCATCAAGATTAAAAGGACAAACTATAAAATTTTGGCAAAAGGCTAGAAATGAAGAAAGTCTTAAAAAGTATAGGGATGCAAAGAAAGAAGCTAAAAAATGGTAAGTAATGCCAAACTTAAAGCCTATGATGATTTTTATAATAGACTAGATACAAAAGAATGTAAAAAGACTATATATAAACTAGTAAAACTAAGAGAAAATAAAACAAAAGATTTGGACTATATTAAATGTATTAAGGATGAAGATGAAAGAGTCTTGGTAAAAGAAGAAGAGATAAAAGAACGATGAAAAAGTTATTTAAAAAATTATTAATAAAAATAATGTAGTAAATTTAAGTGTAGAAGAATGTGACCTAGGAGTAACAAATGAACATAAATTTTTTCATAGATTTAGCATGCTTGAGGTTAAAAGGCTTTGAGTGAAATAAAAAATACAAAGGTATTAGGACTAGATGTGATCCCTATTGAGGTTTGGAAAGGCTTAGGAGAAATTGGAGTCATGTAGTTAATCAATTTATTTAACAGGATTGTAGCAACTAAAAGAATGTTGGATGATTGGAGAAAAGGCATATTAATGCCCATTTACAAAAATAAAGGAGATATTCAAAACTGTGTAAATTATAGAGGGATTAAGTTGATGAGTTATGCAATGAAATTATGGAAGAGAGTAATAGAAAATCGAATAAGAGCTGAAACTTTGATGTCAAATAATCAATTTGGATTTATGCTGGAAAGATCAACCATGTAAGCTATTTATTTATTAAGAAGATTGATGGAGAGGTATAGAAAAAAAGAAAAAAAAGACCTTCGTATGATCTTTATTGATTTAGAGAAAGCATATGATAAAGTACCTAGAGAAATGATATGGTGAATTTTAGAGAAAAAAAGGAGTTATCAAAAGGTACATAGAACTGATAAAAGATGTGTATGATAGAGCAATAACTATTGTTAAAATAACAATAGGAGAAACTAGTGAGTTTTCAATTACTATAGGTTTACATCAAGGATCTGCCTTTAAGTCCATATTTTTTATATTAGTTATAGATGAATTAACCAAACATATTCAAAATGATATCCCATGGTGTATGTTATTTGCAGATGATATAATGTTGATCGATGAAACTAAATTTGGAGTAAATGCTAAGCTAGAAACTTGGAGAGAGGCTTTAGAATCTAAAGGTTTTAAGATTAGTAGAACTAATACTGAATATATGAAATATAATTTTACTCGGAGTAAAAATACAAATGAAGAAACAATGAAGATTGCAAGCCCAGAGATATCAAAGGATAAAAAATTTAGGTATTTAGGATCAATTATCCAGCAAGAAGGTAAAATAGGTAAAGATGTGAATCATAGAGTTAAAGCATGATAGATTAAGTGGAAGAGTGCTTCAGGAGTATTGTTGATCGACGCAACCCATTAAAATTGAAAGAAAAATTTTATAAAATCGCTATTAGGCCAGCTATGCTATATGGAACAGAGTGTTGGGCAATACTGAAACATGTAAATAAATTAATTATAACAGAAATATGCAGGTTAAGATGGATATGTGGTAAAACTTTAAAAGATAGAATTAGAAATAAATATATAAGAAAAATGATAGGAGAAACCCCAATTGAAGATAAAATGAAAGAAAATCGATTACGGTGGTTTGGACATATACAACGAAGATCTTTAGATGCTCCAGTTAAAAAAGTAATCTTTTAACAATTTATGGTAAGGATAGAGATAGAGGTAGATCTAAACTAACATGGACAAAAATAATTAAAAAAGATAGAACTATTTGTAATTTGAATATCAACTTAGTCCTGAAAAAGCAGAGTGGAAGAAGCAGATTCATGTAGCCGACCCATGTAGTTGAGAAAAAGGCTTAGATGAGTTGAGTTGAGTTACTATTACAATAAATTATATTAATTATTACTATATGTAGTATTATTAATATTATTAATAATAATATTTGCAATATATAATTGTATTAAATAATTATAAATTATTTACTTATAATAATATTATGTTTATTATATTTAATATAAATATTTATATTAAAATGTAATATATGCTTTTTATATATTATTATAATTATATTATATATAATATATCTATTATTGTGTGTTAATTATGTATTTTATATAATATAATTGTTATACTTGAAAACATTGTGTTTCTTTGGTTTCTTTTTCAATTTAGAAACAAGGGTATTTTGAAATTTTAACATGTTTTTCATTTAAATTTTCAGTAATCTGGCTTGTCAGCTAAACATGTTAATGCAAGATACTCGACAATCTACCATTTGATTATCATGCGAACCAAACGTGGATATCTTACATGGCTAGGCATCTGAATCCTAGGAATCACATGCCTAGTAATACAATTGCAGGATGGAATCTTGCAATCCATGAACCAAATACCCCCTTATGGTATTATGGATGGAGCATAGCATATGAGTTGAAGGATGCTTAATATTCTGGGAATAGTGGATGACTAATTCTAGAAGGCTTATCAAGGTTAGAAAACTTGTGACTTGGACTCAAATTTTCCTCTACAATTTTCTTTTGGCTCGAATGAAGTCAGCTTGGTGACTTAGCTGATTTTTCACATGCACACAAATATGCGTATGCATGTATATATGCTTCTATAAAGTGTTAAAAAATGTTTGACTGATCTGGACATCGATAAATAATTTGAATATAATATTCTAAAATAATGAAGGATAGATAGATTCATACATAGAATCAAAAGCAGCAACTATATCCAAAATTAGATGAAAGTATAGCATTACTAAAATGATCATCCAACACCTCAAATTATCAAAGTCAATCAGCTATTCAGCCTCTAAAATCTGCGAATTTCAAAGTGCAATGAAGAAGGATCACAAAAGTTTTTATCTTCTTGCACGTCTCTTGTGATTACACTGGTCTTTTATATATACACAAAAGATCATGACCATCTTTAATTATTGTTAATGAAGGAGTGTGATCTTGCTTACACATTACTTTCTTGTCCTTCAACTGCCATAAACTCAACAATGACCTGGTTTGTCTCTGCAATGACTTAGTCTAACTAGGATGAGCTGAGGTGTTGAACAAACATAAATTAAAATGTGAATTAGATTTTTTTTCTTTTGACTCAAGGTTGTGCTCTGTTTTTAATGCTAACCAAATCATCTTGACTCTTGACTCGGTAGGCTTAGTTTTGACTCATTGTGTTTTCCAACCTTGAGGCTTTATATGTGACCTAATAAAGGGCTATTGGATTCACACATTTGAAATAAATTATAAGGAACTTGATGATCTTGAGTGGCATGTCTCTAAATCTCAATTTACAGATCTCATTGAAATTTTGATTGGGGTATGAAGTAGCTTTTCATTTTTGCTTGTTATATATATGTTGACAGCCTTGTAATAACTCAAAATTCACATCACAAGAGCTTCCTTTTTCTTACATAAGACAATGGAAATCCCATCTACCAGGCCTATTGAAAGATTCTAGAGATCAATAACCATAAGAGCATAGGGAACACTGTATGGTTGATCTCCTCTTTATTAGTTTGCAATCCCATGGCTCCATCTAAATTGGAATAATTGTTTTTGCACTCCTTGTAAAGGTACCAAATGTTGTGGGGCGTGGTTTGAAATACCTTGATATGGGAAGTCGGGAAGGGATAAATTAGAATAGCTCTTGTAGGCAATGTTAAGTCACTTAAACTAGTTTTCTTTCTTAATTGCTCTTACATGGTTGTATTGCCTCTCATTTGGATGGGACCTTATTGCAATTTCAGGATGCTTCTAGTCAGATTCTTATGTTCATGTACTTTAAAGTAAATGTGTTTTTTATGTTAATAGAGGTAGATCATAATAATGTCTATATATTTATATTTTAGTCAATAGGTCTTCTCTATAACTTGTACTCTTTGATTAAGTGAGGCCTAAAACGTTCATTAGCCCTTGGGCAAGTTCCCTTGTTCTATTGTTGAAAGTGATTTATATATGAAAAATATGAACCAGAGTTTGGAGAAGTGGAAGGAGCTGTTCACCCATAATAGATAGAGGATTATTTATTCAATCGTATGGTTTGGGTTCCTAGAACATGGTGCCTTTGCAACAATCAATTTGATGGTATTGAAAGGCCCACCAGGTTGGGATTTCATTATCAAATCAGGTTATTTCATGGCAAGTGAATCATTTATCATAAAGAGGATGGACTTCAAGAGAATAATTGGGAGCTATTGCAGATTGGAACCATGTAATACCAGACATGTGATAGATCTTCCAAAAAAAACTTTTTTTGTTTTGTTTTGAATAAGCTAACTCATTTGTTAGTAGAAAGATGGATATTCCTTGCTTAGAAAATCACTTATCACAAATCTCATATTGGAGTTAATAGTTTTCATTCCCATCACATGGAAACTCCTTTTTGCACCACTTAGCCCAATCCCTTTTTAGGGTTTCGTAGAAACTGGACAATCCTGTTTGGTCAAATTGCTGACAACAAACTCCTATCTTCCTTTAATGACAAGCTTAAAGGTTATCCTATCGACTATATTGATATTGATGATGACCTTGATTTGGAGCTGCTAAGTAGGATGAATGTGCTAACTATGTGTATGACATAGTAAACATACTGACTTGATGTCACCCTTCAATTTGGATATCATATCTATCCAAATTAGGATAAGATCCAAAGATTTCTTTGGGAATCCATTTTTGAAAAAGTAGAGTGTGGGAGAAAGATCGTAAATTTTGTTTGAACCACTGCTGGAAAAAAGGCTAATTTGTTGGGACGTTACATAGGCTTTTTAATGGGGATAGAGGGACTTGAGCCATCATGATTTCTAAAGTTGATGGATTTTCCTCTTGATGGATTTTCCTCTTACTATAAATTTCATTGTTATTTGTGTTGACATGTAGAATTGGACTCTCTCTTTAAAAAATCTATTAAACTCTGGAATGAATGATTTGATCATTGAATATCTGATTCTTCCTTCAACTTTCATTGGAATGGATTCACAATAACTCTGAATTTCTCTCTCTCTCTCTCTCTTATATATAGGTGCTTGCATATATAGATGCTTGCATTTATGTACATGTGATTATTGGTTTGATATGCTAGTATTTGTACGCATATTGTTAGATATATAGGGCCATCCATATATCATTCTAGTGTTGTTGATGTCATGCTCGATACTAGTTGTTTCAGTATTGTATTTATTTCCTGCATATACTGGGAACATTACAGGTTTTTACTCTGCCTGTATCTAGTACTATGCATTGAAGCCAAAGTACCAATTCAGTTCTGATTACTGTTTTGTAATTTTGTTTTCATATTATTATCTTCATGTTGATGCTTTTGCTCTTAATTTATCTGTAATGTAATTTTGGTTTTGCAAGTTAAAATGGTACTTATTGTTCTAAGAAGGGTGGGCCTTTATTTATTTATTTCTGTTATAATGCAGAAGTACAATGTAGGTCAAATCAATGGAAGACAGTTAAGTGATACCATCTGGAAGAATTTTTTCAAGGCAAGCTGACCTTCTTACATTGGAATAAAGGAAAAGATATGGTACCTACTATAGATGGAGAACGAGGGACTCTTCTTGTCAGAAAACTGCCTTTTCCAGCTCCAACGTATTTCCACCTCTCCGTGTTCATTTTCTTTCTTGACTATTGGTCCTTGAGCCCTTCATTGTTATTTTACAATTTGATGGAAAAACAAATTTTTTGATAAGACATTTTGCATTTGCGTGACATTCTTTGAAAAATATTTTCATGTAGTAATTTACCAGTTTATCCTTGTATTTCACGTTACTTTTCGATCTTCATCTTGCAAACAATTTATTATAGTGGTGGTGGTGGTGGTAGTAACATGTTACACTAGGGTACTCTATAATTCTGTGACACTTTCATTTTATTAACTTGTATGTTAATATTTCCATGAGCTATAAGATTTGATACTCTTGTTATTTCTTTGTTTTCAATTATCTTATTATAAGGAAAACTTTATTGCAAAATGTGCACCATAAGGTTTGAACATAATTTATGGGATGGCATTTCATGCGTGTAATCATGCAACTTTACTGTTTTTGCACAGTTAGAATTATTCTGGTATGGTTATTTCCATTATAAATGTATGCATGTAACAATTTTCCCATGTGTCAGTTTACTTGGCCATGCTTCTGCAAGCTGGAGGTTTCAATATATCCCTTCGTTTCACTATATTGCAGTTTCAGAATGATTTTTATGACTTACATGGAAGTCTATGATTCCATTTGTTTGTCTACCCTTTTTTTGTTAGTAAATTGAAATATGGATATTTATGTGATTGGGCATGATAATTTAAAACTAGTTTTATGGACGAAGATACCATGATGAGCCTCCTGATTTCAAGACCTGGTCATCTATTGCTACCTGCATGTTGGAAATTTTTGAATTTGCATGGCTTTCTAAAACTAATTAAGAATTTCTCAAAGAATGACTATTTGTTGTCCAAAAGGCTAAACGTTTTCTCATTTTCCTAGATTCTCTCTCTTGATTGCCAGATTCTCACTTTTGATCATCATCTGTCCCTCTTGATGCCTGTTCTAGACTTCTTGTTCTTTTGTGCATTGAAAGTCATGGATGAAAGTTCTGCTCATTTTCTTTATGTCTTTATAGTGTTTTTAATTGTTAATGAGTATTGAGTACCACTTGGAGCATTATTGAGTACCACTCGGAGCATTAACCGTGTACACCTTTAGGCATATTAAATGAAAATAGCTTAAAACCTGATTACATAAATGAAATTGATGAGAGGAATGGTGATTGGCTTTTGGACTAGCTTGCATGGGCTTTGCCTGGGCATTTGAGCTGTGGCATTTGCCTGGCTGATATAACAACATCCACCCCAATCAGTGAAAATCAATGTTTTTTTTTTTTTTGTGGGGGGGGGATCTGTTCCTGCAGGTTATTACTAAATGGAAAACATTGGTCTCTACAGAAAAAAGTTGGCTTCAGTTATTGAACATTAAAGTTTTTATCAAGCTTGTTTTTATGAGCCAGAATTGGAAAAAACTACTAACGAATTGGGATTTTGGTTGAATGTCAAGAAAGCTCACAACATCTCAGCTTTGTTCTTTTTTTCCTTTTCCGTAAATTGGTTGAGAGTAAGAGCATTTTGTGGACAAATTGGGATTACATGATGAAATGGAGCTCGCATATGAGGAAATGGTTGTTTGTATTACATGATGAAACCACACTTGATTTTAATTTTCAGTTGTGCTTGTATAAATGTTAAAAAGGTAATATTCAAAATATATGAGGTTTTGTCTTTTAATCTCATATTAATATGACCTTTTTGAGCATTAGTATTGAGTGGGTCTTATATAACTTGAATTTGAGAGTTATTAAGTGAAAACTTTTAAGTTAATACAATCCAGTGATCCTCAAATGTTACAATAGAATGTTTTTAGTTCTCTCAGTTGAGTAGCGGTATCAATATAGGATTATTTTTGATCAGTCAAGTGCAACAAACTAATAACGATATATTCTTAAAATATTCGAGATAAGATAACTTAGAATATGTCTACTTATCTTTATGTTTTTCCCTTTTTGTTATTTTTAGTTAATTTATAGTCCGCTATACATGTTAGATTCATAATTCCAATATATTCATTCCATCTAGGACTTGAATCATTCTAATACTGTGGTGGATAATGAAAGTAACTTATATTGATGCCTGTAGATATGAAAGAACAGAATTTCAATTGGAGTTGCTTATTGATAAGCTGTTTTGTAATACTTACTATTTCTTGAGATGGTGGTTGTCAAGATTAGAACAGCAAGTCTTTTAGCAGAATTTGAATAAGCTATGTAGGTTATATGCGGTACCTGTCATGGAGTGCAATGGGCACTTTACACATATTGATTGCTTCGATGCATTATAGAGGCATGCATAGACATTACATTGGTGATGCACTGACCATGAACATATGATTAATTTTATTCAAGTGCTTCTGATTTGTTCTTTAAAAACATCTTTTTTCCTCTGTGTTTTTCATTTTCCCCACATTTTCTGTTTAATCCTTTGCATGTAAATATGGCGTAGGGATAAAGAGTGACATGCCCTAAGGATGCTTCATGCACTTGATTTCTCACTCGTTAAGCAGGAGAAGTTGAAGCCCATTATCAGATGGTATCTTGATTTAATCTTGGAATGGGAGAATGCACCTCAATATGTTTGCCACCCAATTTGCACTCATTTCAAAATCTCAAATGAAGCATGGACCCATTTCATGACAACACTAATTATCAGTGCAAAAGCTACCTAAGACTGAGGCAGGATAAAGAAGCACAGTTCAGATACCTTTTTTCTAGTCTTGTCCTCTGCAAATGTTTTATTTAGTTCATCTCTTCTTTAGTCTCCCTGTTTTTGTTCCAGAGTTCTATGTTCTAACAAATAAATGAAAGAACACAAAAGCCTTCTACAGCACTCGACTCAAGTTGGCTCGGGGCTTGCAACAAACTATGTAGATTAGCATTGATCCCATGTACTGATAAGGTAGCATGCACCGAAAAGGGTTCCGAGATGTGCATATTAGTTTTGGGAGCACGATGCCCTTCTCATAAGTCACCACCTTTATTGGGATTTATCATCAGATATTATCTTTGTGGTAGAAAATAATGTGAAGATGTCAGTAACATGGACTATATATTGCTTGTCAGTGCTGAAGTTTACCGTAGATGATGGAATATATTAATGATAATCATGATGGTAAATCTTTAAGTAATAAATAGTGCATCATATGGCTGCCAAACATATTTATATAACGAAAATGATATTTGTATTGTTTTGAGAATCTTGTTTCCTAGATAAATATGTGATTTCTGTTTTATGTTTTCGGCTTGTAGGTTTCCTGCTTGACTGCTTTGAAATGTAATAATCTTATATCATGTGTATTTTGCGGTAAACCATTTTGCAGTTGAGTTCTATATTTATCAAGAGCATTTAATAATTTGAAAGATCTACAATGGGGCCATTTGGTTTTCAACGTCTCTATAATGCTAAAAGTAACAAGCTCACAGGTTTTATTTCATAGTTTTCTGATATGCATTCCCCATGATTGGTTCATAGCATTATTCTGTTCTATAGCTTATCTATGATATGTTTAAGGGTTAGGATTGCTCCAATTGCAGAATTTGTTATGTAGAGATGCTACCTTACATATTTTATTTGAATAGATAAACTAGAATTTTCTAGTCTCAGATAACCCCTTTGAATTTATGATTGAAAGATTAAAATGGAGGCTATCTATTTTACTTAGGCAATTGATAGAATAATATAGAGAAAAGGTATAAAGTATACATGTGGTAATTATTGACTTAGAGAAAGCTTATAATAGTGTACCAAGAAAAACTAATTTGCCAGGTTTTTAAAAGGAATGGTGTCCATAAACAATATATTGAAATAATTGAGGACATTTATGCTGGAACATTGGCAAGCATTAGGAGGTGCCATGGTGCAAGTGTATTCCTATCACAATATATTTGCATCAAGATTGATATAAAGTCCAATATCTTTTAATAGTAATGATGGATGAACTTACCATTAATATTCAAGATGTATGCTATTTGTGGATGATATTAATGTTGATTGATGAAAAGATACATATATTAAATATTAAATTGGACTTATGGGTGAAATTTTAGAGGATGAGGACTCAAAAATTAGCAGAACAAAGACAGAGTACATGGAATATAATTTAGTAGATGAAAATGAAAATATGATTAAGATTGATGGATATGAGACATCACAGAGTAATTGATTTTGTTATCTAGAATCTGTTATATAAGATAGGAGATAGATGAAGATGTGTGTAATAGAATTAGATGCTTGGATGGAGTGAAGTGCATATGGAATATTATACTAGGTGTATATCTTGGAGACCCGAGGAAGATTTTATAGAACAACATTAAGGTCTACAATATGCATGATTCAGAGTGCTAAGCAATAAAAATTGTACATGAAAAATAGGTTGAGTGTGGCAAAAATGAAGATGTTAAAAGATTGATGCATAGTGAAACTAAAGTGTCGGATAGGGAAATGAATATATTGGGGGAGTTGTAGGAGTTATGCACAAAATAATGATAAAATGATAGAAATTGATTGAGATTGTATGGACATATATAACAAACAGCTGAGGAGGCTTTAGTAAAGAGGGGTTCTTGTCGAAGGTTGAAAGAAAAGGAGAGGAAGGCCTATAGTAATATGGGTGGAGGTTGTGAGGAAGGATTTTGAGAAAGTATATTAGAGATGGCTCTAAGTCGGAATGTTTGATGAATGTGGATTCATAAAGGCATCCTTAAATAATAGAGAAAAGGCTAGATGGTTCTGGTTAAGGTGTGATTGTGGCATGGATAAACAAGAACTTTTGAGTTGAAGTAGAAGGGAATTGCTGTTGTTTCATCTTTATTCGTAGTTTTATCGACCCTTTTTCTTTTGTGTGTTCTTTTTTCTTTTTTCTTTTATTTAAGTGAGAAAAGAGTTTACTCAAGAAAAAAGATGAGAAAAAGAGAAAGCCCAATAGACTATAATTCTTGTATTAATGTATCCTTAATCTTCAATACAAATAACAATTTTAGTAGTAGATGCTGTACAATGTATGATGTTATTATTTATTGGTATTATGATGTTGAGTTAGTGGTCTTTGTGCTTCTATTCATGAAGCTTTCCTAGTTCCCTCCTGCTGATATTCTTATTTGTAAATGCTTTACTTTTTGATGTATTTTTTATTTATTTGTATTGTCACAGGCAAGTCTTTGTGGGAGATGTTGTCTTGTTAAAAGATCCTGAGAAACCTGATGATTATCTTGTTAGACGATTGGCTGCTACAGAAGGGTATGAGATGGCATCCACTGATGAGAAAGATACACCATTTGTTTTAGAGAAGGAGCAGTGTTGGGTGCTGTCAGACAATGAATCTTTAAAGGCAAAGGTACATTTATTTTTGGTTTGGGAAGCCATGGTTATCAAAATTAAATATGCATCTAAATGGCCATCATGTTTGCAATTGGGCTTACTAAAATTTTGTAATGTATGAACAACAACTCTTATTTCATTCCTTTGTGGTTGCACAAGTTTTCACTATTTCAGCCTTCTTGAGCACCAGTTTTTGTGGCCTTAATATCTGTTAACCTGCATGCAGTCTCATTTTCATGTTCCTTTGGTGGCAGGAAGCCAGGGACAGTCGTTTGTTTGGTCCTATTCCCATGACTAACATTGTTGGTAGAGTAATATATGCTTTGCAGTCAGCTGTCGATCATGGTCCAGTCCAGAACAGGTACAATAGAACAATAAATTATTTTTATTTTATTTCTGTATCTGTTTCCATCAATTTCCTTTTTTTTTTAAAGAAAAGGAAAAAAGTTCTCGCAAGAATCTAAAAGTTTTGTGCATTACGTGTGTCCAGTCGTTTGGCAATGAATCAAGATTCTTCAGTGTTGGCAGTGGAGTTGGATGTTGATGAGATGGCGAAGAATACAAAAACGTAGGACATGTTGTAGGATCCACCGAATCTGTAATATCCAAATGCCCTCTTTGATCTTGGTGCTGTTGTTTCTTTGAAAGAAGAGAAGGGAAACGCCTTTGACGTTTTTGCTGGATGAGAGGATGATCGGTTTGCAATTTTCTTCTGTTGGCTCAAGTCTATGAAGGGTGCTACATATTCCACATCAGATATCTGGCACTCTATGAGCTTTTGGGTATAAAGGACGCAGTCTAGTTAAATTTTGAAATTAAATAGATTCTGTCAGTCATGCAATTGACAGTTCATAAGATCAAATTGCGTGTATATGGTCTAAATGCATATGCATGGAATGATTTCTGTGAAAATTTCCCAAATAAGCCACATTCTAGGTAACTATTAGTCCAGATTTATCATTGATCAAGATCTCCAGCAATTCCTCTCGCTCAGTTACCAGAAGGGTAGCATGATTTTCTGATTTGTATGGCGTGATAATTAGAAACGAGACAATCCCTGCAGGCCTTTTTTAACTTTAAATGGATTCCTTGTTTCTTTGATGTTGAACACTTGAGTGTTTGTTTTCTAGAGGTGCTTTGGCTGATGATATTTAACACTGGCTAGTCTTCTTTTCCAGAGGCTGGTTTTATGATCCTTTGAATCTTTCCTATATTAGCTTCCTTATCTGATTTTAGAGCATCCCCTATAGACTGGCAGAGGACAAACAAACAAACAAACTCAAAAGGTTGTCATCATCTTGGCATTTCAATTATTCTGGTTAATGGTGATATGCACTTTAATAAAAATCCCCCATTACGAGGGGAATCGGCCAATGGTCCGTGACCCCTCATCCATGATATCTCCAATCAATCGAGTGTGGCTCTCCTCTCACCTAGCAACAAAACGGCCCCATCGGCTCGGCTCCTTTGCATCTAAATCTAAAGAGAAAAGGAGGGTTGGGCACGTAACAGCAGCATGCATGCTCGCATACGGTCCGGAGCAGCGCTACGTGACAAAAGGTGGATGGAAGTATAATATTGCGTTTTCTAGAATGGACCACCTCCTCCCTTACCTCATAAAACTCCAATCAGGCAACTAAAAAGACAACAGGTGAAGGTGTATGGATGTGATATTTCAATGTGTCAATTGTATTTATCATGAGGAGATGGACAGTGACTTTCTTGTAATAAAATTGCATTTAAACTCCGATGGTAAGCTTTTTAACTGGGGAAAACCTTGTAACGATTCTAGCCTCATTTTTTATGGGTCAGATGGTCCGATGGTGCGGCCTTACCCCTAATATATATAATGGGTCAGCTTAACCCATCATCCTGCTCCCCGATTTTTTTTTTAAATAAAATAAATAAAATTGGAGTCTATTTTATGGTTCTAGCTAGCCTCATGTTATATATATATATGTTCCATCAGTTGTCAGTGATAAAACGTGTTGCCATGGACAAAGCAATGAACCTGTGGACCTTTCCACCTCTCCATTCAAACCCACGAATGATTCGTGAGCAGGGTCTTCAAGTTGCCTTTCAAACTCTCCAGTCCCAACAAGCGGGGTCAACAGGACCTACCAAACTCTTCAAGTAAGCGTAGTTTCATTATGGATAGGGCTTGAATATGTCATGATAGGTATGCAATACTCTGCAGCGTAGACAACACGGGTCAACAGAAAAAGAAAAATGATATGGTAGAGCGAATAAAGACATGAGCTTTCGTCTATAAAAATACGTCAAAGGAAGGTAACCTGATGGGTAGTTATCATTGGGATTTAGGGACATTATGCGAGCACACATATTCTTCATCAAAGTGTTTGAAAGAAGTTGGGAGGCCTAGCACTAATGCATTGTTTTATCTCTGATCGTCCGTCTGTTAAAAATATATATATATATATATATATATCTTCATCAAAGTGTTTGAAGAAGTTGGGAGGCCTAGCACTAATGCATTGTTTTATCTCTGATCGTCCGTCTGTTAAAAA
This sequence comes from Calamus simplicifolius, assembly GCA_900491605.1. Taxonomy (NCBI): domain Eukaryota; kingdom Viridiplantae; phylum Streptophyta; class Magnoliopsida; order Arecales; family Arecaceae; genus Calamus; species Calamus simplicifolius. Next base: position 828,018 of record UESW01004424.1, read on the forward strand.
TATATATATATATATATATATGCATTGTTTTATCAGTTTGGTTGCCTGACTGCCTGTCTCCATCAATGGGTGTGCAGGAGGACCTTCATTCATCTAAGTGGAAGGGAGAAAAGAAAAGCCATGCCTACTGAGTACTGACACGGTTGAGGCATCCGTGTGCTCCACTTTTTCGCTATGCTATTATGATATGATATGAAGCAACCTTGGGCTTTTTACAGCGCCATCCACGCTGACCTCATCCAATTCAGTCCCCATCCCCAGTAGGAGGATGAGGATCCATACGTGGAATGATCTGGATCGTTCTCAGCAATTGCATGACGTGCACTGCGTGTATATTTTAAGCGGACTGGGAATCGCATAATATTGAGTTAAACTATTTATAATTAATCCGTCCTACTCATATTACTCCTTGGAGGAGAATCCCTGCTTCCCCTGCCCTAAACGGGAAAAGGCTGGCCTTGTTTTAATCACCCTTTTTCACGTCACCTGGTTCACCCGCAGGGACAACAAACCCACAAATATGATTAAAAAAAAAAGCACTAAAATATAAACAAAGGTGGGTCCTTAAGAACCTTTTCCTCTCTCTCTCTCTCTGGAGCTCTGGGAACTTTTAGGGTTTTTAGCAAGGATTTTAGGAGAGGCTTGGTGATGATGCAGAGGAATCCAGCAGCTGACAACATCCACATGAACGGAGGTATGGATGCTTAGATTTTTTTTTTTTTTTTTTTTCTGGGGAAGGGCCAATGGGAGTCATTTTACCTACTAATGAGTGGGAGATGATTCAGATGGGTTTAGGGGTTTTTGACTGATCCATGTGTTTCAGGCAAAAGAGTGGGGGATTGAATCAGGAGGGGCTTTCTATTTTGATTTATATCGGTGCCTAGTATGCTGATTAATCCAATTCATCTGTGTTGTGGATCTTTTGGTTGAACTTGGATCAATTGAGGATATGGTTGTGGAATGAAATTTACTGTAAATGACTTTCTATCTGATTAAAGTGCAATGGAGAATCCGAGAGTTTTCCTATCTGCTGGTGTATTGAAATGGTTACTAGAGAAAATTTTTGGTGTTTTACGAAGAGAGAGAGAGAGAAAATCATCCTGGCTTTCTTCTTCTGTTAGAGGCATTCTAGCCATTAGTTCTCTTCTATTAATTTTCTTCTATTAATTTCCTCGCATTAAAAGAAAACAAATAGTGTCTGGAGGTTTCGTCGATGTAGTAGCATTTGTTCTTGGATGACTATTCATTTTGGTTTCTGAATTATGTTATTTCAATTTGTCGATCCTTTTCTGCATCTTTGCTCTCCTGGGCACCATGATAAGGAGACACCTTCCTTTACATTTCCCTGTTGTGTCCCTTGTAACCTTCTTTTCATTTTATTGATGAATAACTTTTAACATGAATGGTGACTGCCACTTGAAACTGCTTCTTTCTACTCAATGATATTGCTGGTCGATTGCTGAAACATTCTCAATCTTTTTCATTCAGGTTGTCCATAATATCAATATCATGCCTAAAAAGAAAAGGACCAACAGTTAGCTCATGGGTTCATTGCATCGCATTTAGCTTAGTTCTCGGCCTTTTTGCCAAAGCTGGATTTATATGACATGCATTTTTTTTTTTTTTTTTCAAAGAAAGCTATCCAAAGAAGCCTCGACATACTATATTGTAGAACTTCTATATAGCTGTTTCTGTTTTTTATTTTGTCATTCCTATTCTAACATGCATCATGCTCACAGTGTGTTCATTTTTCTCCAATTCAGGAACAATGGACGGAAAAGTTGTTGGAGGCTTGATCAACAGCATTTCTCGATTCATCCATCTTGTTGGTTGCCAGACAACAAAACTATGGTTCTAAAAGACTTCAAAAGTATAGCTGGCATATTGAAGCTCTTGAAGCCCATACTTGATGAAGCATTTGATTCTCAAATACCCTCAGATGAACAACTCATAAGAGCATTTGAGGAATTAGATGCAGCTGTCAATGAGGCCAGAGAATTTATAGGGAAGCAACACCAGAGGATGAGCAAGATATACAGTGTGAGTGCTAATTTACTATCGATATTTTCTCAAACAACATAATCGGTCTCTGCTTGCTAAATGTTTATCCTTTTGTTTTGATTCTTTCTTTCTTTACTGTCAACAATCAATAGCAGACCTTGGAACTTTTTTTTTTTTTTTTTTGGTTGCGGGGGTTGGTGTGGGGTGTTGGCTAGACCTGTGTTTAAGCTCATAGAATTTTCTCAACCTTGGGATTGTAGAACAATTGATCAAACTAGAATTGATTCATTTCAAAAGGATTGTCTTTGCCATCTTCATATATTACTTCATTGCTTTCATTGATTTTGCAGGATAGATTCAAAATATCTAAGAGTGGCAGAACCATTAGAATGTGGACCAGTTGATTGTATCTTTTACATAAAGTTATGCTGTCTTAGAGTGGGAAGTGGAAAGTTGAGACCCTTCTAAACTAGATATCTTTGCATGAAAAACTCCATTAGAAGGTGGCAAGGGTCAGAAAGTATATACCAAAGTTTGAACACCTCCAAAAAAAATTCCATATTGCTGATGTTGGACATAAAGAGTTTGTCCTGAAAACAAGCCCTTATTCATATCTTATTCACTGCGCTTAATTTAGGCATGAGCTAAATTCTAAAATTCCAATTTCTTAACCTTCCTCACTTTGCTGAATCCAAAAAAAAATGTTAAAATTGGGAAAAAAAATTAATTCATGAAAATATAGCCACAATATTCAACCAGTTGGTTGATGAGTTTTGGATGGATTCAATTGGTGACGCTCAGACTCAACTGAAAACAAGTCAGCTTTTGTTTTCTGCTCCGTTAGTTCTTGACAAGTACTAGAAAAAAACATAAAACAAAAAACAAAATCATCAATTTAAAAGTTAACCTTGTACAACATGGGGCTATAAGATGATTCAATGATCAATTGGACTAGTTTAACCAGTCTGACTGCACCTGTTTAATCTCACTGAATCTTTTGTTGTTGATTGGGCTGTACTTCCATAACTCGTTGGGACTATGGCCTAATGTTTTTGTTCATACCATTCTTGTCTCTCCCAGTAGTTGCATTTTACCCAATCTCCAAAATCAGCTTCTTATATGTTTCGTATATCGAAAAAGTCACACATATTTGGAATCGGTAACTCCTCCATATTGTAGTCTGCCTCTCAGCCAGCTTGCTATAGTTGGATATTGGCTACTGTGATCTTCATTCTCATGATAGCAAATCAAAGCATTGAGCACCTTAATGTACATCTCAAGGTAGTTATTTTCAATAGCCATCCACACTAAATTTTTATTGCCTACTATTACAATTCCCATAAACATGCAGAAATCATAGTGTTTGTGCATGCGTGACCAAAATTCTGCATTTAATTGATTCCTAATGATGTAAAAATAGTGGATATGAAATACTTTAAGCACTACTCTTTTCCTGATGTGTTTGGTGGGTTTCAAAAGCAAACTGCTCATGTCATGAAGCATGAACCGCCTTTACCTTAAATGGGCAGATTGGATATATGTAGACATAGAAGGAAAATAGCATCCTTCTATATTTGTGATTTTGAGTACGAGTCCCAGTAGTTTGGACCGTAAGTCACTCTACATCTTCTTTGGTTTATTTTCACTGTGCAGGTTTTGCAAAGTGAGCCAATGGTGTTGAAGGTCCAGAAGTCATCTATAGAGATATGCTATGTCTTGAGCAAATTGTTACAATCATCTCATGATACTTCTCATTTAGCAAGCATCCAGGTACTTATTTGGTGACCAATGAATCATTTTATTTTATGCCAACAGCCTTGTTATTGCTCCTTTTCAATCCATTGTAGAAACATTAGTTGTTTTCATATTAATCTCATGGAGTGTGAAACTAACAACCAGAAATGGCCTTCCAGCACTGCTTGCAAGAACTTCAATGTGTAGAGCAGGATCTAACATCTGAACTCATTGAAAATGCTCTGAAAGACCAAAGAGAATATGTTATACCTAGTCTAGAAGATATTATAAAGATCGTGGATACACTTGGTTTGGCATCAAACGAGGAACTCCTGATGGAAAATATAGCTTTGGAGAAAGAGAGAGCAAAGGCTGAGCTCAAGGAAAAGACAGAGGATGCAGACCACTTAAGTCAGATTATTGCACTAGTCACTCACATGTGTTATTGTGTGGCAAAACTCGAACAGTTTGGGTTCATAAACGGGCTACCCATCCCTTCACATTTTCGTTGCCCTCTCTCTTGCAACTCATGCTGGATCCAGTAATCGTGGCCTCAGGTCAAACATATGAAAGATCTTTTATACAGAAGTGGCTGGATAGTGACCTGAGAATTTGTCCCAAGACCCGTCAAATCCTTTCCCATACAAATCTTATACCAAATTTCACAGTCAAGGCATTGATTGCAAATTGGTGTGAAGACAACAACATAAGACTAAGCAATTCTGTTCAATTTGATTGTATCTTAAATCCCTTCTTATCTAATGCAATGCTGAAAGACTTCAGGCCTGAGAATAATTTACATGGTTCACTGCTGCATAGATATTCAACCTCCACACCCTCTTTTGAATGTGTAAATCAAACAGAACAGCAAACCACTGAGGTTTTATCTGGATGTGGTGAAGAGTCTTCCCTTATTAGCCACCATCAGAAATTGGCAGGTAAGGTTATGTTGCAAGGCAGTGTGTCACATGAACAGCAGAGTAGCTGTCATAGTCACAGTGAATCCATCTCAAGTGTTGTTTCCAGCACTGATATATCAAGTAAGTTCAATGAAAAAGTTAGTCTTTTGGGAGAAATCCCGCGTTCATCTTCTCCACCGAATAAAGATCTGGGATTTTCCCCATGGTTTTCCCCATCCCAACTTCTGGCTTGAGGACTGGACATATGAATAATATTGCGAGTCAGTTATCACTCCCTGGGTCAGGATCAGATGATCTTACCACTTCTTCCCATGTTCAGAAACTTGTGGAGGATTTGAAGAGTCAAGCTCCTGAAGTGCAGACAGCGGCTGCATCAGAGCTGAGACTTCTTGCAAAGAACAATATGGAAAACCGTGTTCTGATTGCAAAATGTGGGGCTATACATCCTCTAGTTTCCTTGCTACATTCCAAGTTAAACAAGGTACAGGAAATTGCCGTTACTGCTCTCCTGAATATATCCATTAATGATAATAATAAGGTTTCCATAGCAGAGGCAGGAGCTATTGAACCACTTATCCATGTCCTGGAACATGGAAGCACGGAGGCCAAAGAGAACTCAGCGGCAGCTTTGTTCAGCCTCTCATCTTTGGAGGAGTACAAAGTCAAGATTGGACGTTCTGGTGCGATTAGGGCATTGGTTAATCTTTTAGGTTCTGGAAGCGTGCGAGGAAAGAAAGATGCTGCTACTGCCTTATTCAATCTGTCAATCTTCCATGAGAACAAGGCACGGATAGTCAAAGCTGGTGCAGTTAGGTATCTTGTTGAGCTGATGGACCCAAGCACAGGAATGGTGGACAAATCAGTCGCGCTTTTGGCTAATCTTTCTACAGTTCCTGAGGGCCGCTTGGCTATCAGCCAAGAAGGTGGCATTCCCAGCTAGTTGAGATTGTCGAGACAGGTTCTCAAAGAGGTAAGGAAAATGCAGCATCTGCTTTGTTGCAACTGTGCCTCAACAACCATAAATTCTGCAGTCTGGTCTTGCAAGAAGGAGCTGTGCCACCTCTTATTGCATTGTCTCAATTTGGAACACCCAGAGCCAAAGAGAAGGTATGCTTATTGATTATTTTTCAATGGTCATTCACACTCGTACTATTAACAGGATGCAAAGCTTTCTTTTGGCATCTGATGCTGCTTTGTTTTTGAAACAGAAAATGATGTTGATATGACTGCAATCCCTTTATGGTCTTTTTTTGCTTCCTTAGAAATCTTTTTGTTGGTCATGGAGGAAAAAGCCTGACAATTTGGCTTGTGCAGGCACAACAGATCCTTAGCCACTTCCGAAGTCAGCGAGAAGGGATGATGCGAAAACCAAAGTCTTGATTTATTCTTTCTGCTATTTGGCTTCCACTTAAAATTCTAACGAACTTGGAAATAGATGGCATTCCCTTGCACTCAGTATCACAAAGAGACTTCATATGCCAGATTGACAATATACTACTGTACTTTGTTGATTCCTTGAGGTTTGCGGTTTGTGATTCACCCAGGACGGAGCTGATATGCGAGCATAGAGGAACCTGAACGGATGTAGAGCATGTTGGCAATAAGATTATTGCAATTTACTCCCAAATTTTAGTGTTGTGAGTATGTAAATATATGTCGTATAGCTTGCGGTAGTGCAACATACCTTGTATTGGTACCATTCTTTGGTGGAACATTGGTTCTGGATCCTTCTGTACATGGTATTTGCCTGCCTGTTTTTTCATAGTTTGGTGTAGCAAAATGATATCGCATGTACATCTGTGTAGAGACAAAAAGGAATGCAGAATATATCTGATCTCTAGTGAAGGTGAGAAGCATTCGTTATTTTGGAAATGAGCGGATGAAACGTTGGCAGCATTGGAAAAGATGCTAGCTGTAAGACCTACAGATATCTCCGGAATGCAGCATAATGAAGATCTGTTGAGCTTGTTTTCATGGATAAACATATAGAAAGTAAAATATTTTGGAAAATGTTGATGGTTTCTCTTCAAAAACACCTAGCTAGCTGCAGTTGTCACTTGTTATACTTTCCTCATGGAGTAGTGATATATTGCTGTGCTTTCCAAGTGTCCTTAGAAAACTCGCAGTAAAATAATATATTGCTCTGAGCTCTCTTTAACTGCACACCCTTGGGAAAAATGCTGTTTAGATCTAAACAGCCTTTGTGCCAGCTTATGGGGAATATTGCGACACTGCCATGCGAGATCGGAAAGCAAGCAAGCAAGCAAAACCAAGCGACATCTCTATCTATGCTCTTGAGAGCGATATCGGTTGTGCACTTTAGATCATCTAGCTCATCTGTAATGGTCAACAGTCGTCAACGCGAATACGAGGTAAACCTTTTTCTTGGCCGTAAGCAGAATTTTGGAGCATCAAGCACGATTTTAAGATCGCATCGCATGTTGTGTCTGAAATATATTTCGATTCGTAGAGCCGCCATTGCTGCCCGGCCGCCTGTTGTCGCATTGTTGGGCCGATCCCAAATTGGACCATATTGGGCTTAAGAGGACCTGAGCTGTATGATGTAATATAATAAGGAAAAGGGTAAAAGCCTCTGTACATCATTTTAAAAATAAGGTTGAACGATTTTTAATGAACGTTACGATTAAAACGTAACATCTTATTAAAATTATCTTGTTCTACAGCATTAGATATGGAAAACAATAAAACTTAACAATGCAGCTCATGTTAGATTTGTAGTAATTAGTAATTAGTAACTCAAGCGAACTCACAATCCGGTCAACCAACGGTTCAATAAAAGGCCCCTGAACCGCCTACCTAGACCGGTCGTTCTACTTCTCTCCCCTCGGAAGTTGGACTGCGACTCTGCGAGAGATCTCTGGAACCCTAGCGGCCTAGCACCCTAGAATTCGGTGGAAGACGAGCGGGAAAGAGCTCGAACCCCAGGCGGAGGATTCCTCCTCGTTCTGCCACGGAATCAAAACACCAGGGGGATCTAAGAAGATCCCTGGATGTAGCCTGACACGCGAGAGCGGGCGGAGGGAGGAGGAGGAGGCGGAAGCAGAAGTAGTGGGGGCATGACGAGGTTCATGGTAAAGGAAAGCTCTTGGAAGAATGCGGAGGTTGGTATCCTCATGGTGGCGTTGATGGAATACGGGAATCACCGCGGGCTCGTTCCCTCCGATCAAGAAAGCAGTAAGTGGTTTTCTTGTTCTCTGTCCATCTATCTTTTGCGTTTCTTTCAAAAAAATTCCTTATTATTATTATTATTTTTCATTGATGAATGGCACTCTAGAGATCGCTTAAGTGGAAGAAAGGCGGTGTTTTTGTGACTTTAAATTGATGCCCTGCCCTAAATCATGAATGCATGGAAATGATATACGGGCAGAAGGATAATAGATAGATAAACTTGGATGACTAGAGTGGTATTGCTGAAAGAGTCTTCTGCCAATCTTTTACGTACTACTTAGAAGAACATTTTCCAAATCGATGGGCTCCTATTCTGATGGTAAAAGTATTGTTGAAGATATTAACTCTCAGAATTTGGTGCTTGTAAAGAATATAGGGAAAAACTCACCCACCAGAAATTTAGGTTGATTTGTTAGTTAGAAGCCTTTATTGGGATTTTTAGTAGCTGCATTTTTAAACTAATAATTTGTTTTATTGAAATGACATGTATGGTGGTATAATAACAGTATCTAGTATTGCATGATTGCCAACTGAAGAACATGCTTAAGAATTTGGAATAGGAGAAGTAGAAGTTTCTGCATTTTGTAAGCCAATAAAGTCGCATTTTTTGCTTTTTAATTGGCGGGTGGTAGAGGCTCATTTTAAATATGTTTGATGTCGTCTCCATATGCCTTTCAGTACTCACACCAAACATAACGAAAAGAAAAATAAACCTCATAGTCTCATCACACAGACTTTTAAGTCTTTAATGCATGCTTTATATGTTTCGGTAGCCTTGACATCAGTAAAGAACTACAATCTAGTCTCTCTCTCTCTCTCTCTCTCTCTGTGGCTGATTCCTTCGACCGAGGAAGAGATTTTCTTTGGGTCGTAGTAGGGCACAGGGATGAGACTGAGAGACTCTTAATAATTTCGTCAAAGGACATGATGCATGTCAGGAAGATCTTTATGTACTTCTATGATCATTACAGCCATGGTCTTGCTAGCGTGGACGGCAATAGTGGAAACTTGGTGCTTCACAAAATGAAATTGAGATCATGAAGAAAACAATGAATGACAAAGCAAAAAAAAGGCAACACAATTTTAACGGAGTTTTAAAATTCTCATACATGGATACCAGGTAAGTTGATGTTGTGGCTTTGTGTCCTCCTGAAGTTACGGTTTGACTTGGATACCTTTTGCTTGGTTTTCTACATGCGCTGACTTTATTTGTCAAGTTATAATCCATTCATGTTTTAAAATAAACATCACTAGGACAATGAAAGTTTATTGGATAGTTATGCTTGTAAAACAGCAGGTTCTTTTCATCCCACATTTGTGGCCTGCTAATTACTTTGTTGCCAATTAGTTCCCTTCTTTTTTTCCTTCCCCTCTTCATGCATGAGGTTTTGCATTCTCCTTGTTGTCTGTCTCATGTGATTTTAATTTGGTTTTCATTTGGCTCAGCAGACAGTGGCTGAAAATTTATGGTCACAGGTAGAGTCCACATATCAGCAAACAGATATAGTTGCTGTGAAACTTGATGCTTTCTACTCAACTCATCTAAGCCTTTCCCAACTACATAGATCGACTTCATGAATCTGCTTCCTCTGCTCTATATAGGATTAAATCGATATTCAAATTACAAATAGTTATATGATTTCTATCTATATTAGTTTAAGTTTACCTTTACCTTTATCATTACTATAAACTACTAAAAGATCATACTTTCTAACTGGATCATCTAAAGGTCTTCGTTGTATATGTCCAAACCACCGTAATTAGTTTTCTCTCAACTTATCTTTAGTTGATATTTCTGGTATATTTTTATTTCTAATTATATCTTTTAAAGTTTTACTACATATTCATCTTAATATGTGCATTTCTGTTCCACTTAATTTATTCATATATTGTTTCAGTATTGCCTAACACTTTATTCCATATAGCATAACTGGCCTAATAGCGGTTTTATAATTTTTTTTAAATTTTAATGGAATGCTTCGAACATACAATACTCTCTAAGCACTCTTCCACTTAATCCATCTGCTTTAACTCTATGATTCATATCTTCACCTATTTCATCTTTTTGCTAGATAATTGATCCCAAATACCTAAATTTTTCACTCCTTGATATCTCTTGGCTTGCAATCTTCATTGTCTCTTCATTTGTATTTCTACTTTCACTAAAATTGTATTTTATATATTCAGTTTTAGTTCTACTAATCTTGAAACCTTTAGATTTTAAAGCTTCTCTCCAAATCTCTAGCTTAGCATTTACTTTAGATTTAGTTTCATTAATCAATATTATATCATCTACAAATAACATACACAATAAGATATCATCTTGAGCATATTTGGTTAATTCATCCATAGCTAGTGTAAAAAGATATGGATTTAAGGCAGATCCTTAATGTAAACTTACAGTAGTTGAAAACTCATTAGCTTCTTCTATTATTGTTTTAGCAGTAGTTATTGCTCTATCATACATATCTTTTATCAATTCTATGTACATTCTGGTAAATTCTTTTTTTTTTCTCTAAAATTCACTATATTACTTTTTTTTAAATCAATAAAGACCATATGAAAGTATTTTTTTTCTTTTCCCTGTACCTTTCCATCAATCTCCTTAATAGATAAATAGCTTCTATGATCGATTTTCAGGCATAAATCCAAATTGATTATTTGACATCAAAGTTTCAGCTCTTATTCGATTTTCTATTACTTTCTCCCATAATTTCATTGTATGACTTATCGACTTAATCTCTTTATAATTTGCACAGTTTTGAATATCTTCTTTATTTTTGTATATGGGTATTAATAATTTTTTATTTAATAATTTTTTAAAATAACTTTTTTATTATTCTTTTATCTTTTCTTCTTTTACTAAGACTCTTTCATCTTCATCTTTAACACATTTAATATAGCCAAGATCTTTTGTTTTCTTTTTTCTTAGTTTTGCTAGTTTATATATAGTCTTTTCATCTTCTTTCGTATCTAATTTATTATATAAATAATATCAGTAGCTTCTAGATATAAAAAAATGGGAACTTCTAAGCGTTCATACATATATAAATAATATCAGTAGCTTCTAGATATAAAAAAATAGGAACTTCTAAGCGTTCATACATATCAGTAGTAGCTTGATAGAAGAAGTCACCAAACAGAAGGTGCTTGAATAGAGCCTCCATGGATGCTATGGGGATAGGAAGAAATTGGTGCACTCGAGAAAGAAATTGCAGCAAGGTATCGCACCCTTGAGGAAGAAGTGGTGAGAGATTGTAGCACTCTGGATGAAGAATTGAAAGAAAAAGAGTATTTGGACAATAATTTGTTGATGTTTGCAGGTGAGATTTGGGTGGCATGGAGGAACAAAAATTACCTATTCGGATAGCCAGGCAGCCATTGTACCAATTTTACCATCGTATATATCCCAAAAGCAATGGATCAATCTGTTTCCTTTGATCTGGCTTGTCAGTGGTTGTTCTCTATGATTCTTCTTTGGAAACAAACAATCATTTATTTTTAAGTTATCCCTTCATAAAGAGAGTTTGGCTCTCAATTAAAGACAGACTAAACCTTTCAAGATGGCCTACAAACTTCAATGAATTATGGCTAAATTGAAGAAAAGGAAATGTCCGATCGATCTAACCTTGGACTAGCTTGTGGGTGCTGTTTGTCATCAAATATGGATTGAAAGAAATTCTAGAATTTTTCTCTAAAAAAGATCGTCTGGCTCATCTGTTCTCCTTAGAGCTCCCCATGCATTAATCTAGGAGTAGGTGAATCTTGGTCCTTCTAAGGCTGCTTTACGGTGCTACCGCCTACTACTGCAAGCTCTAGTTCCCCCCTGTTAATTAGGAGGACCGCCTGGCCAGTTTTGCTGCACTTTGGACAGGTCCTGGGTACTAGTTAATAAGTCTCCTTATTTTTTTTTTTTTTCCCCTTCCTTCATCACTTCTCCTCTATTGTCTTGTACATTTATCAAAATTTTTAGTAAATAAAATATGGGGAATTTTCTGACTACTACATTTTCTTGTCAACTGGTGATTTCTGCTATCACTTAGCTGCTCCATATTCAACTGACTTGGAGAATATGGTGGTGGTTTATTCAGGTGAGATGTTGGGCTAGTTGGATTTTGTTGCTCTTGTTGAATCTGTGAAAACTGATCCTTGGTTGGTTGAGCAAATTGATGGCACGTGATTCATGCAATTGAATGGTTGTGTAAGAACATGCATGCATGTTGGAGAAAGCCATGGACCTTGTATGCAGTCCAGATTTGAAATGGCCGTTGTTTCACCACTATGGATGGTTGAAACAGTCCAGATGATCGAATAGGTCTGTCTTACTGTTGTATTATGTGGTGGAACAGTGGGACGTCCATCGGCAAAATTAATGTCCTAAGTTAGGACAATGGGGATAACTCGACGGACATGATGAGATTGAGTTGTGTACGTGATGATGGGACTGCAGTTGGATCAGTGGCGTCAGGAGAAGTTATATTGCTACCCACAATTAATGATCAGTTAGTGTGCAAGCATCGTCACCTGTAGATTCTTCAAGGACTACAGGATTAAAATTTTGATATATAGCCGCCGATGGAAGCTTTAAGAAATGTGAGGAATAAGGATTGCTTGGGACTGTGGTACCTTCCATATTGAACTTAATTAATATTGGTTGAAACTGGTAGCTTGAATGTTTTCCTTGAGATATTCCGTCCTAGATGGGTCTTTTGAGATTTTGTTGACAAAGCAGCTATTTTGCTAATGTGGAAAATTGATCATCAACTACTTTCGGCTTGTTGCAGCTAGCCATGCCTTGTTATTATCGAGAGCTGGATGTTGTCATATTGATGCCATGCTCAAAAAGGCTGATGACTCCATATATATTAGTAGTTCGGTGGTCAGTGGCCACACATAAACTCTGCTGTGATCATGGACTTGACTTTCCGGGTTTTATGCGTTTTTGGTTGAGCTAACGTGATCTGACATTCTGAAAGAACAATCTAATTAAGTTGGTGTTATAAATTCTAATTGTTTTTATTCATCTTTGCGTGCTCATATATATGGTCATAATCGTTAAGTGGCAAGCATTTCTTTTTACATAATCCTCTCACATTGGACGCTTGTGTAGTTCTTTTCATATAGCTTTAGCGTTAACGCCAACCAGCTCTTTTTGCATGCAAGGTGATCCTGGCTTAAGGTTCGACTTTATCGAAATATGGACCTCCGTGGGGAATATCGGTCCTGGTTAGAACTATTCAGACAGGTGGTCTTATTGCCGTGGTGTGTGTGTGATACAATAGAGTTAGAAATGTGTGTTGTGTTGGCTACGTGGATGGACATTCTGATGTCCAATCTGGCGCAACACTTTGCTTAAACTGGAGCACATAGGATTCTCAAGTACATACACACCCCACCCCTTTTTTTTTTTTTTTAAGTTTATTCTATTGTTGCTATGGAGCTAGAGGTTCCATCAACACAAGGCTAGGCATTTATATATATATTGTCTTCAATTCTAACTGAATGAACCCATTCTTGATAGCTGGTTGTATTTTTTCCTTTGTCTTGATTTTGGTCGTCTAAACAATGGATATTTTGGTCATCCACCTAAGGTCTTAAGCTTGTTTCAGAGTCGTGCGTGGACGAATCTCGGTCAATGTTTCAGCACTTGGTGGGGGATTGGTGAGAGAGAGAGAGAGAGAGAGAGAGAGAGAAAAAAGGTGGAGGAGGGGAAAGAGTAGTGGGCGGAAGGTGCAGCAGGGAACAGACGACCCACCTGCTCCAGTTGCAGCAAATTAAGATGGAGATGACCAATCGAGACGATGAGGAGGAACTAAGCCTGGCCTGGGAGCTAACTTTAATTTTACTGTGGGCCATGTGAGCAGCCTACTGTAGAAGTCGCCAGCACATGGAGAAGCCTTAGACCGACTGCAGGCAGGCAAGGGATCTCTGCCGCAGCGAAAGCCGACACGTAACAGGTCCATTATGGAGGGAACCGCAAAAAGTTAAAATAATAATAATAATAATAATATTAGTGATGGTTTTTTTTTTTTTTTTGTTAATCAATCCTTTGGAGCCATCTTTTAAATTCAGTGGTGAGGAGGCTGCCTGCTGCCTTATTTCACACAGGAACGAAAACACACATGCTCCTCCATTTTCTCAGTCCCGGGAGATGATCGAATGCCCATTTTGTTGCTCGAGTTGAGATCGACTTCCTTTTGTCTCAGATCACCGGACTGGATGGTTCATCAGGTGACAAATTATTATTTTATTATTATTATTATTATATATATATACTGATGGACTGATGCCCAGCTGGATCACTGCAGGCAGGAGCCATATAAGAGATTCCAAGCCCAGATATTGTTATCGAAAACAACAGTCGGCAAGAATGCAACTTGAATTGATGATTGATGTCGCGCAAGTTGGTGCTAAGATTCGTTCCAAAATAGACTAGTATGTCTTTTCGTCCTCTGGATCATAATGAAACCAGCAACCGCGCGCAATGGTTGGTTACATCATGGCATCCCACTGAAGAGATAAAAAGGAGTTTTTGGTGATCCATCTTAACTTTTGAAAGAAATTAATCTCGTGTAAAACCGGAGAAGGGGACCTAGAGACAAATGAAGAGGTTCTCCATATCTTGGGTTTCATACGAGTAAATGAATATTGTTACGACTTCGTTCAAAGATGGACTGTTGCCACCACAGTTGCAATTTTATTTTTCCAATTTTTCATGCAGACCTCTCTCTCTCTCTCTCTCTCTCTCTCATGTGCGTAACGATAATTTTAAGATTTGGACAGCGTACCTACAATGTTCATAACACTATTATAGAACACGATATATATGCTACTATGATAGCTAGCTAGCAAGCAGTAACTATTATTATTGAACGATATTTTTAAAATGGAAGTTAAATTTTCCATATCTTCCAAGGTCAAAATTTAAGATCTCACAGCTCTCGTTGGTTGAAGACGTGCTTGGCTCACCTGCAGCCCTTCTTCCGTCACACGGTTGTCGGCATGGAGAGATTCCTCCTGACTCTTATTTTGGCAGGCTACCCGACAACGGGGCCGATTCAGAGAAATATTAATTTGACGAATTTTTATTTTTTTAGAAAAAAAAGAATAAAAAAAAAACAAAGCAGATTGTGAAGGAAACTTTGTCATATTTGAAGTTCACATCCCGTTCGAAATGAGATGCCAGACAAAAGAAGAGAAAATGAGATTACGATGGGATGCGATGGGATGGCTTGGCTTGGCTTGCATGCACTTTGAAGTAAAATAGAAACGACAATCTGGCTCAAGTTCATATGATGCAGTCTCAGCTTGTTTTCAGAAAAACAATGACAAATTCGTATACAAGTTGTCACGGCTGTTTTGCATTGCAGTGCTACTGCGATGTAAATCGGTTTAATTTAAAACAAATTTAATTAATTAAAATCAAACCAAAATAGTTATAATGCTTAATTAGTTAATCAATATTCTCATCATTGGTTGTCAGCTTCGATCATCCGATTTCGAAACTCAGCATTTTTAGTGACTCAAAACCAGCTCCTTAGTTAAAGCTTTTATTTTCTCCGTCGCATCGATCAATAATTAACACAAAAAAGTTGACGAAGCTCATACCTCTTCAGCTTATCAAGCAATTTCTACTTTCGCTTTCTCAACCCGTTCTTGAGATTTCCTTCTCTCTTTTTTATACCAATTCATCTTCCCCTAGGCGTGCTCAAGCTTCACCTGGTCTTCTTTAGCATTGTGTTGAGTTTGAGCAAGATCAGTTATGAGATGGGCAACCTGTTCATGATAATATTTGAACTTGCCACTTTCATAAGCAAGTTGCTTATTGAAGGCATTTATTTCTTCTGCGGCCTCAACTTGAAACTTCGACAACTCCAACCGAGCCTCATTGGCTGACTCTCGAGAGCCCCTTCAAGCTCAGCAACCTCAGCTCGAAGTCTTGATATACTTTTGACCAGGCTTCCTCAACTAACTTCCAAGCTTCTTCAAGCTCGGCTCGGGTTCTTGCCAGCTTTTCTGAATATTGGTTGATCAGACTTAGTTTGTTCCATAAAACCTCAACTTCGCGCAAAGTTCAGTTATGACTCTCTGTTGCAGAGTCTAGGCGTTGGTATAATGCCCGTTGGAAGAGGGCCGCCTGCAACAAAGCAAAATGAATAAGTCTAAAAGTAGCACAATTGCCAAAAAAACGAAAAGAAGGGAAACATTTATTCATATCCCTTAGAAGAGAACCGTTATTGACAGACACATAATCTTCCAAATCCCCTGGAATCTCAAATACCTTAATCTGAAAGTTGACAATCCGACGACTATGCTCCACATCTTTGACGATGGAGGTACCACACTCCGGGCAAAGGATGGAGAAAAGAGCATCGAAGCGGGACTGCAACAGCTCAGTTGCATAACCAGAGGGATGAATGAGGGGGCTAAGCTGATCTAGCTCCTCTTCATCACCGACTCGTGTGCCCGAGGGCCTCGATTCGTCGACCCTTTCTGATGAAGACCCTTCTTGGCTCCGCATGCCATTCTCATCTTCCCCTTGCTCTTGGGGGAGGGATTCCGCCACAGGTGGGGTGGTGTGAGATTTGCTCACTATGAGAGTAGCCACTCGATCTTCAAAAAGCATCTGCTTTATTTTTTATCATTCCTCAAGGGTGCTGAAATCCTCTTTCTCCTACTTCGAGAGTGTCAGAGCTTTGTTTGGGTCCTTAGGAAAGCGTGTTCATAATTGAGAAAAATCACATTCATCATTCCATTTGGTGAGGAAGAAATGAGATTTTCATCCTTTTATAGAGGATGAAACGTCCGATATTCTTTTGAAAGACCTTCATGGCCTGATCTAGGGCCAGACAGCGTTCTTAGGAAAGATAAGGTTGTAGCACGCCCGAAATAAGGGGATTGTCATTGTCACCCCCACGAACAAGCACATTGAGATAAACTCTACCATGTGATGCCAACTGTTCGATGCCACAATCATAGGACAGATGCTGTAAAACTCCATTATTCCCTTCACCATGGGACGGAGGAAAAGACAGAGACCCACTTGAAAGCACTCCTCATAGAAGAAGGTCCCCGACTCCAATTCATCTGAAACCCTCTACTCCGGCTTGGCACTTGCAGTTTGATGTCTCCAGGGATCCAATACTCATGGCGGATTCTCTCCAAATCTGTTAGAGTCATCGTCGAAGAAAAATGAATATGGTGCTCCATATCTTCAGGACGAACAGAAGAGTTTCTAGCCATATGCTTCTTCGATCAGAGAGGTTTGAGCTTAGAGGAAGGAAAAAAGCCAAGAATTTGAAAAGGCGTAACAGAAGAAGATGCCATTCGCCCCTTTTAAACCGCCTCAATAAAAGGGTGAGACGTCTTTGGCAAAAAACCCTAGGGATTGTGAGTCTTCGATTCAGGTGTTGCAAACCTAGGTTCCGCCATGTGTCATTCCACCAACCGTTCTCGATAAGGCTTTCCTTGTTCGATGAGAAGAGATGATGGCATGATGGCTCAGCATTTATGAGGCCATCATGACACTCCTCCATAAATTTAAATTTTACTAACGAGAGTGGAGCCACCGTGGACTCCACTCCCTATGCCCAAACCTATTGCTTCGGACTAGGGAGTGGGATGGCATGTAATGTGGGGTAAAATTATCACTGCATCGACGGATGTAGCAAGCAGTGGGATCCACTTCTGGGCTCTGACCCGTTGAGCACTACATTCAGAAGATGATCACTCCCTATCGTAGAAAAGTACAAGCCACATCATAAGCCGTGTCATCAGTAATCTCTGAATCTCGGCAGGGTCGAGCCATCTCCATACCTCGGTAAGGCCGAGCCATCTCTGAACCTTGACAAGGCCGAGCCATCTCCGTACCTCAGTAGGACCGAGCTATCTCTATACATCCTCATACCTCGGTTGACTGAGCCCTAGCTCCTGAAGAATCGAATCACCCTTACCCTAATCATGCAGAACATTTCAGTGGACAAATCGCACCGGTCACCAAGATCTCGTAGTGAACATCCCTAAATGGAAATAGGGGCTAAATACAATACCACCTCCACGATCAATGAGATTTCAGCCTTATCAGCCATAAACTCCCTAAAACGTGCCTAAAAAATTAGGTAACAACTTACCATTCCAATTGTACACAAATACTAAGTCCCAAGACCCCTCAGGTATATTTTTTTCAAGCTCTAATGCTCTCAAACCTTAGCAGACACCATTGCATTGCAGAGACCTTCTCTGAGATGTCCTTCTTCAATAACCTTCTTTTCTCATCTGCTTGCTTGGGGTTTTTACTGACTTGATCGTTGGAGGGTCTTTCGCAGGGATCACCCCCACGATCCCTGTGCGTGGACTGTTTTGCAGGTCCACTAGGACGGAAGAAAGCTACCCAAATTCAGACGTATGCCATCCCCAAGCTGGAGAACCAAAATTCACAGCAATACCATTCATTGCCTAGAAATTTTAGAATATTAATTAATAGGTGTTAGATGATAGATTAAGTGATACTCAAAGCTATCATTGGCTTTGGACCTTGCCAAAGATTCTGGAGATGGACAAGCGGTTGTCGCCGGTGAATGGCAAAGAAATGGAGGCCATCGTTAAAGACGGCTGGATTGAGTCACAAACTCAATCGATGGTCGAGCATTGGCTTGACGTCGTTGAGTCTTAGGTCGTTGCCGACTAAACTCAGCCGCCTTTCCAAGGCCGGCGATGGGGAAGAGAAGATCGGCCATCGCTGGGTGTTGGCATCGAGTGGATGGGAAGAAGAAGACCAACGTCTTCTTAGTTTAGGAACTAGCTGCTTGAGCCTGGTTCACTTGGGGTAACCGATTCAGCACGATCGATAGGTGTTGATGCCCGGTCACTTTGAGCTGACGTCCTTGAGCCTCGGTCATCACTCCAGGGAAGTTAAGGGTTCCTCCTCCGACGCCCAAGTTAGTAACCAAGAACACAACAGTAATCTAGAAAAAGTGGTTTGTGAGGAAGAAGTGGATTATTTTTTAGGCTTCAGAAAAAATCCCCTTTCTTTTTGCTCTTACCCCCCTTTTATTGGCATCTCCCTTTGCTAAGGTCCGAACATCATGATGTATTAGCCTTCATACAGATAGAATGTCAGAGCTGGTCGGATTGGATCTGCATCCATTGTTCCGACATCATCAATGTTTTTCTAGAATAATCGACTTTTACTGCTTATTTAGCCAGAGTCATTAAATTTTATTGATGACATTTTGGGCCTTAGTGGCCTTTCTGACTCAAAGTGATTGGTACTTTATGGCAGGTAATCGCCTTTTGATGCTTACTTAGCCAGAGCCATTAAATTCTGCTAATGACTTTTTGGGCCTTAGTGGCTTCTCTGACTCGAAGTGATTGATACTTTATGGCAGGTAATCACCTTTTTATGCTTATTTAGCCAGAGCCATTAAATTCTGCTAATGACTTTTTGGGCTTTAGTGGCTTCTCTGACTCGAAGTGATTGGTACTTTATGGCAAGTAATCGCCTTTTAATGCTTACTTAGCCAGAGCCATTAAATTCTGCCAATGACTTTTTGGGATGGAATCCTTTGAGGATGATGTCAGAATTGACATGCCTTATCTTGTCAAATCTGAGAGATTCTGAAAAGGCAAACCCTGCCTGGGGGGCCGGTTACTATCGAGGCCCTAAGGCCACCCTGGGGCCGCCTAGTGGCCAATCATTATCGGGGCTGCCTAGGACCAGCCCTGGGGCCGCCTAGTGGCCCATCGCTATCGGGGCCGCCTAGGGCCAGCCCTGGGGCTGCCTATGGGCCGATCGCTATCGGGGCCGCCTAGGGCCAGCCCTGAGGCCGTCTAGGGGCCGATCGCCATCGAGGCCACCTAGGGCTAGCCCTGGGGCTGCCTAGGGACCGATCGCTATCGGGGCCGCCTAGGGCTAGCCCTAGGGCCGCCTAGGGGCCGATCGTTATCGAGGCCGCCTAGGGACCGATCGCTATGGTATTACCATGTGGTTTTTACTAGCCACATCATATGCCCCCCACTCCTGAGTCTTGGTCCTTATGTGCGTGGCACTTGCCAAGAGAAATGAATGCAAAAAAAATTATCGCATAATTAGGTTTATTATGCCACACCCCGTTAATGGAAGATGAAGTCTTTTTAAGAATTCTTTTATTATTTAAAAGAAACCCTTGCAATTGATGGAGAAAAAGGTTACGTACTCAATTATTTTGGTGGCTCTTTTACTGAGGGAAACATACTTCCACTTATAAGCTAGTGACACTTGGGCCACGATTCGGCTCTCACAGCTTTGCTCTTTATGATGGGCGGGGTCTCCGAAACCCAAAGAGTTAATATTATCCCGTCCATCCCCTTTGTCTTCTATCACCTCTACGCCCCTTTTGCTTCTTGTCCATCTCCTGAGCATTGAGCCTCTTATTGTCTCTGTCCTTTTGTTCCGAGGTCAGTCTCTTGGTTCTTCTTGTGTACTTCTTTCTTTTCGATGGATCCCGAAACCGATAGGAAGGGCAAGAAACCTTTAGTTGAACCGTCTAGGGAAGAGATTCTTGAGGCCCACCGTCATGCTCCCAATGGTGTTGCTATTCCCGGTCGTTCTGAGGTCGTCAGTCTGACCCCAGTCGAGTCTCCTTCGCCAATGGCTAGGGCCCCCTCTCCGACCCCTAGGGTTTCACCCTCACCATCTCACCCGGCATCTCCTCCATCCTCTAAATCCACCTCCACGGGCCCAGGGCGGATACGCTCCACTATGAAAGAACATGATAGTAAAAATTAGGGCCCAGTATAATATTCCTGATAGCGTCTATCTGTCTGCCCCTTCGCACGACGATAAGGCAACCTGTGGCCGAGGAGGTGGAGTCGCAATTTATGAGGAATTCCTCAGGAGTGGGCTCTACTTTCCTTTTCATCCATTTTTTTTGAATCTTTTAGATAGGTACAACCTAGTCCCAACGCAACTAACCCTAAATTTCATCCGAATCATATACGCTTTCATAGTTCTCTACCATTTTCATGGTGCTCCCGCCCGAGTCTCCCTCTTCCGAGCTTTGTACAAACTTAGGAATTCCTCGAAGAGTGGGTGGTGGAGTTTTGTCCCCCGTCCTAAGAGAGTCCTCAAACTGGACATACCCTTGAATGTTAGCATGGAGGTCGGTTTCTTCTACGTTCATGATGAGGGAGTTAAAACACCTTGGAGCTTTCCTGACACCAGTCCCAATAAAATTCATCCATAGAGGAAAGAGATCGAGAACTTTTCAAAGCCCTCCTGTCCTCCATCGTTCCTCCCTGTGCAGAACTGCTGTCGAAGGGCAACCTTCGTGAGGCCTTAGCGGCGCCAGGGCACCCTCACCGAGATCTGGTGAGAGTTACCTTCCTCGGTCATTGGCCGTGGTTACTTGCTCTCTTTTCTTTCTTCTTCTCTCTCTCTTTTGTTCATTATGTACATGTATTCGCACATACGCCCTTGCTTGTTCATAGTTTCTTGTCGTGTTCGTGTTTGTTTTATTGTTTCTCTTTTTATCTTTTGACTCTGCTTCTATGGTGTAGAGATGAGGTTTTCTATAGATTTCTTATCGGAGGCCCTTAAAAAGAAAAGAAAAGCTGCCGGAGGCTCGGTGAGGGTGGCGCCCAAGAAGCCTAAACGGACCGAGCAGCCACCTTCCTCCCCCGAGGTCACATTGGCAGGGAAAGCGAGGGAGAGGGATCCCTCTATTGAAGAATTAGTAACAGAGGATCATTCGGCTGGAATTCAAGAGGAGCCACCAATAGGAGTCCCCTTGGCTGAAATTCGAGAGGAACCGATGAGGGCGGGATCTCCATTGCCCGCTGAAGTCAAAGGCGAGGTCACGCCGAAAGAAAGGGCGATGACGCCTCCAGTTTAGGAGGTCGGCAAGGATCGTCCCTTTGATGTTCACTCGTCCCAGGAGGGGGTGGAGGTGCTCTCTGACGAAGGTCTTCTGAGTCAACCGCCAGGGGTTAATGCAATGCGCCGAGGTCGCCCAGCAGAGCGTCTGCTTAGCCTCTTGACTCTGCCCAATCTTCAAGCTGAGCTTCGACGCCAACCGCTGGAGAAGTCCCTTGACACTTTCTTCACCGCCATCCTCCAGGTAGTCATACGAGATCCCTAATTCCCCCTTTTCTTTGGGTTAATCATGATTGACTTCTCATGCTTCGGTATGCGCAGGCATCTAACAACGCATTCGTTCTTCGGGACGCTTGTATTGGGGGCTCTGGCACTCAGAAGCAGGGCTCGCCCGAGCTGGACACTCTCAAGGCTCAAGTGGAGGAGTTAACTCGGGAGTTGTCCGAAGTTAAGGATCGGGAGCTTGCAGTGTCTGGAGCGCTAAGGGCCGCCGAAGAGGAGAGTCAGGATCTTAAGGCCCAGGTCAGAGAGGAAGAGAAAAAGGCTCGGGTGGCCGATGCTAAGCTGGTGGAAGCCATGTCGAGGCTGGAGCCTATGGAGGAAAAGCTGAAGAGTGCTCTTCTCAGAGTGACTCAGGCCGAAGAGAGAGCGGCCACGGCCTTAGATAGGGTAGAGCTGATTGAATTCGAGGCCCGAGCTACAGAGGAGAGATTGATCAATGCCGAAGAGTGGCTGATGTCTGCCGAAGGGAAGTTGGCCTCCGCCGAGGAGGAGATGAGAGAGACTTTAGCCAAGCTACTCCTCACCAAGGTTCAGGCTAAGGAGAGGATAATAGCTGCTCAGGCCGAAGCCATGGTCAGGGTTAGTGCCACCGACCAGCGAGCCTAAAAGGTTGTGGAGCTTACAAAAGCTCCTCCAAATTCATGGCCGAATGTAGTGAAGCGGCCATTGATGCCTACGCCAAGGGCTTTGAGAAGTGCAAAGAGAAGATTCTTCATGTCTACCGACTAGGCAACCTTGACGATATCCAGCATGTGGATGAAGATGTGGAGGACGAGTCAGAGTACTCTGGGCCTTGATTTTGGCTTTCTTTCATTCTCTTATATTTTGTAATACGGCCAAGACTGGCCTTTTGTTTGACATTTCAGTAATAGCAAAATCTTTTTAATAATTTTGCATGTTATTTCAATCCTTAAACTGATCCTGTTAACGGTTTTTAGACCTTCAGGCGACTGTTCCTCGACATTTGGCAAAATACCCCTACTTTCTCAACTATGTTTGATAATCTATGGTCCCAACCCGTTCGAGACAGAAGAATAACATGGGGGACTTCCCGCGCCAACCTTGGAGTTCGACTCAGGGTCGCCCAGAATTCAAGGTTTGGACCGCCGGAGGCTTCTCACGCCGGTATAGGGCAATTGACTCGGGGCCGCTTGGGACACAGGACCTGAACTGTCGGAGGTGTCTCGCGCCGGTCCGGGGTGTCTGTGCCTTTTGGGCTGCCAAAGTCCTTTTAAAAACTGCCACAAGGGTTTCTCGCGCCGGCCCGGGAGTTTGACTCAAGGCCGCCTAGAACATAAGACTTGAACCGCCGGATGTTTCTCACGTCGGTCCGGGGTGTCTGTGCCTTTTGGGCTGCCGAGGTCCTTTTAAAAACTGCCACGAAGGTTTCTCGCGCCAGCCAGGGATTTTGACTTGGGGCCACCTAGAACACAAGACTTGAACCTCCGGAGGTTTCTCGCGCTGGTCCGGGGTGTCTGTGCCTTTTGGGCCGCCGAGGTCCTTTTGAAAACTGCCACATGAGTTTCTCGTGCTGGCCCGGGAGTTTGACTCAGGGCCGCCTAGAACACAAGACTTGAATCTTTGGAGGTTTCTCGCACCGGTTCAGGGTGTCTGTGCCTTTTGGGCCATCGAGATCCTTTTGAAAACTGCCACGGGAGTTTCTCGCGCCAGCCCGGGAGTTTGACTCGGGGCCACCTAGAACACAAGACTTGAACCTCTGGAGGTTTCTCCCGTCGGTCCAAGGTATCTGTCTTTTGGGCCGCTGAGGTCCTTTGAAAACTGCCACGGAGGTTTCTCGCGCCGGCCCGAGAGTTTGATTCGGGGCTGCCTAGAACACAAGACTTGAACCTCCGGAGGTTTTTCGTGGAGGTCCGGGGTGTCTGTGCCTTTTGGGCCATCAAGGTCCTTTTGAAAATTGCCATGGGGGGAGGGGGGGTTTCTCGCGCCGGCCCAGGAGTTTGACTCGGGGTCGCCTAGAACACAAGACTTGAACCTCCAGAGGTTTCTCGCGCCGGTCCGGGGTGTCTGTGCCTTTTGGGCCACCGAGATCCTTTTAAAAACTGTCATGGGGGTTTCTCGCGCCAGCCCGGGAGTTTGACTTGGGGTTGCCTAGAACACAAGACTTGAACCTCCAGAGGTTTCTCACGCTGGTTTAGGGTGTCTGTGCCTTTTTGGCCGCCGAGGTCATTTTAAAAACTGCCACAGAGGTTTCTCGCATTGGCCCGGGAGTTTGACTCGAGACCACCTAGAATGCAAGACTTGAACCTCCAAAGGTTTCTCGCGCCGGTCCGGGGTGTCTGTGCCTTTTGGGCCGCCGAGGTCCTTTTGAAAACTGCCACGGGGGTTTCTCGCGCCGACCCGGGAGTTTGACTCGGGGCTATCTAGAACACAAGACTTGAAGCTCTGGAGGTTTATCGCGCCGGTTCAGGGTGTCTGTGCCTTTTGGGCCGTCGAGATCCTTTTGAAAACTGCCATGGGAGTTTCTCGCGTCGGCCCAAGAGTTTGACTCGAGGCCACCTAGAACACAAGACTTGAACCTCCGGAGGTTTCTCGCGCCGGTCCGGAGTGTCTGTGCCTTTTAGGCCACCGAGGCCCTTTTGAAAACTGCTATCGGGGTTTCTCACGTCGGCCCGGAAGTTTGACTCGGGACCGCCTAGAACACAAGACTTGAACCTCCGAAGGTTTTTCGCACCGATCCGGGGTGTCTGTGCCTTTTGGGCTACTGAGATCCTTTTGAAAACTGCCATGGAGGTTTCTCATGCCAGCCCAGGAGTTTGACTCGGGGCCTCCTAGAACACAATACTTGAACCTCCGGAGGTTTCTCGCACCGGTCCGAGGTTTCTGTGCCTTTTGCGCCGCCGAGGTCCTTTTAAAAACTGCCACGGGGGTTTCTCGCACCGGTCCGAGAGTTTGACTCGGGGCCGCCTAGAACACAAGACTTGAACCTCCAGAGGTTTCTTGCGCTGGTCCGGGGTGTCTATGCCTTTTGGGCCACCGAGGTCCTTTTGAAAACTGCCACGGGGGTTTCTCGTGCCGGCCCGGGAGTTTGACTCGGGGCTGCCTAGAACACAAGACTTGAACCTTTGGAGGTTTCTCGCACCGGTTCGGGGTGTCTGTGCCTTTTGTGCTGCCAAGATCCTTTTGAAAACTGCCACAGGGGTTTCTCATGCTGGCTTAGGAGTTTGACTCGGGGCCGCCTAGAACACAAGACTTGAATCTCCAGAGGTTTCTCAAGCCGGTCCGAAGTGTCTGTGCCTTTTCGGCTGCCGAGGTCCTTTTGAAAACTGCTATCGGGGTTTCTCGCATCGGCCCGGGAGTTTGACTCGGTGCCGCCTAGAACACAAGACTTGAACCTTCGGAGGTTTCTCGCGCCGGTTCGAGGTGTCTGTACCTTTTGGGCCACCAAGATCCTTTTAAAAACTGCCACGGGGGTTTCTCGTGCCGGCCCGGGAGTTTGAATTAAGGGTGCCTAGAATACAAGACTTGAACCTCTGGAGGTTTCTTGCACCGATCAGGGGTGTCTGTGTCTTTTGAGCCATCAAGGTCCTTTTAAAAACTGCCACGGGGGTTTCTTGCACTAGCCCGGGAGTTTGACTCGGGACCGTCTAGAACACAAGACTTAAACCTTTGGAAGTTTCTCGCGCCGGTCCGGGGTGTCTGTGCCTTTTGGGCCACTGAGGTTGCAATTTTGGATTGAACAATAAAATTTAAAAACTATTTTTTACAATCATTCGTCTAGTACATTTATCACTGATAGTATCGCCGAAGATTACCGGCATTCCAAGTGCGTGGAATCGGTTGTCCGTCCATCCCTTTTAGTTTGTAAGCTCCTTGTGAAAGCGCCTTCATGACTCGATACAGTCCTTCCCAATTTGGTGATAGCTTGCCTCCTTCGGTTGGCTTGGACACCTCAGCTTTTCTAAGAATCAAGTATTCGGGGTGGAACGTTTTGGGGTGGACCCGAGCATTATAATATTTCTTAGCCCGCTAGCGGAAGGTGGCCATCCTAAGCCATGCAAGGTCTCGGGTTTCATCGATGAAGTCTAGATTAGCCCTCAACTGATCCGGGTGCTAGGAAGGCCGATCTCCACTGGGATGACCACTTCGGATCCGAAGACAAGGCTGAAGGGAGTCTCTCCCATAGGGGCCCTGGGAGTTGTATGATATGCCCATAATACACTTGGAAGCTCCTCTACCCATCTGCCCTTTGATTTGTCCAATCGGGTTTGAAGTCCTCGAAGGATAGTGCGGTTCATGACTTCCGCCTCTCCATGAGATTGGGGGTGCCCGACAGAAGTAAACCTGTGGCAAATGCCTAACTCGGCACAAAAAGCCTTGAACGCTGAGTTGTTGAACTGGCGGCCATTGTTGGTAATCACGGTATGGGCCAAGCCAAATCGGCAAATGATGGATTTCCAAAAGAACATCCTTGCCTTAGCTTCAGTGATTCTAACTAATGCCTCGACCTCGACCCATTTAGTAATATAGTCAATAGCTACTAATAAAATTTTTTGCTGTCCTACAGTTGGGGGAAAAGGTCAGAGTATATCCATTCCCCACTTAGCAAAGGGCCAGGGGGCGAAGAGCGGACTTAACTGCGAGGCCGGCTGTCGTTGGATATTCGAGTGCCGTTGATAGCTATCGCACTTTCAAACTAATTCGGTGGCGCCCTGGCGCATCGTAAACCAGTAATATCCTTGGCGGAGAGCCTTGTATGCTAGAAACCTGCCCTCCACATGACTCCCACATATACCTTCATGGATTTCTCTGAGAACATAATCAGCATCCGTCGGGCTTATGCACTTGAGAAGAGGATGGGAGAAAGACTTTCTGTACAGGCAACCGTCTAACAACACGAACTTGGTTGACCTTCTCTTGAGCAGCCTAGCTTCTGCAGGGTCAGTGGGGAGAGAACCATTAGTAAGGTAACGAGTGTAAGCACCCATCCAAGTCGGCTCCTACATGATTGGTACAACTTCTTCTGCGGAATCGATACTTGGGCTCTCCAGATGTTCGACATACGCCCTTTCTAGGAAGTCGTCCGATGAAGTGGCCAACTTTGATAATGCATCAGCTCTAGCGTTCTCCCCTGGGAATGTAGCTGATGGTAAAGTAAGCTAGTGAGGAGATCAACATCTTAACTTTATTCACATATCGGGACATGGTAGGGTCACGATCCTTGAATTCCCTAGTGATGTGTCTGGAGACGAGCTAGGAATCGGTGAAGGCTCGTAGGTGCTTTACCCCCAGCTCTCAAGCAAGCTTGATTCCGACCAATAGGGCTTCATACTCAGCTTGATTATTGGTAGCCTTAAAGAGGAAACGAAGAGCGTACCCAAAGGCCATTCCCTTCGGGCTTGCCAAGATGAGGCCTGCCCCGCTCCCTTGGGAATTGAAGGCGCTATCAACATGAAGAATCTAGGCCTCCGCCAAAACCTCCTCAGCTACTGGGCACTTATCAGGGACATTGTTGTCCTACTCGTCAGTCCAGGTGCATTCTACTAAAAAATCCGCCAGCACTTGGGATTTAAGGGCAGATCGAGCCTGAAATGAAAGGTCGAATTCTCCCAGCTTGACAGCCCATTTTGCTAGGCGACCCGAGGTGTCAGGTCGAGCCAAAATAGATCTGAGAGGCTGGTCTATAAGCACCACTATCGGGTGTGCCTGAAAATATGGTCAAAGGCGCTAAGCAGAGACGACCAAGGCAAAGACAATATTCTCCACTCGAGAATATTAGACCTCCACCTCGTGAAGCACCTTGCTAGTATAGCAAATAAGCCTCTGCACTCCATCTTAGTCGAGCCGGACTAGAACGGAGCTGACCGCCTCTGGGGTAGCAGCTAGATAGAGAAAGAGCTTCTCTCCCTCCTTAGGTTTCGATAGTAACGGTGGTGTAGAAAAGAACTCTTTTAATTCTTCAAAGGCTCTTTGGCAACTGTCAGTTCACTCGAAATTGTCAAGTTTGCGCAAGGTTTTTAAAAAAGGGCAAACACCTCTCCACCAATCTAGATAAGAATCAGCTCAGAGCAGCTATTCTTCCAGTGAGCCATTGTACTTCATTCTTATTGGCTAGCCGCTGCATACTAAGAATAGCCTAGATCTTCTCTGGATTTGCCTCGATTCCCTGCTGGATTACTAAGAAACCCAAAAATTTAACCGTAGTAACACCGAAGGCGCACTTATGGGGATTAAGCTTGATCTGATGTTTTCAGAGATTGCCAAATGTTTCTTCCAAGTCAGCGACATGGTTGGCGATGCGGGTGCTCTTAGTCAGCATATCATCCACGTATACCTCTATGTTGCGCCCGATCTGATCCTTGAAGGCCTTATTCATTAACCTCTAGTAAGTGGCTCCGGCGTTCTTCAATCCGAAGGGCATTACTTTGTAACAGTAAATGCCTTTTTTCGTAATAAAAGAAGTATTTTCTTCATCTGTCGGATCCATCTTTATTTAGTTATACCCGGAGAAGGCATCCATGAAGCTAAGAAGCTCATGGCCGGAGGTGGAGTCCACCAGCTGGTCGATCCTTGGCAGAAAAAAACTGTCTTTGGGACACGCCTTGTTAAGATCAGTAAAGTCGATACAGATTCACCAACTTCCACTTGCCTTCTAGACCATGACCACATTTGCCAACCAACTCGGATATTGGGCCTCTCGAATGTGGCCGGCAGCTAGTAATTTGTTGACTTCTTCATCTATAGCCTTTTGCCGCTCAGGGGCGAAGATTCTCTTCTTTTGGCGAATGGGTCGACACTTGGCATCAATATTAAGTTTGTGAGTCATCACCTCTGAAGGGATGCGAGGCATGTCCGAGGCAAACCATACGAAAATATCTGAGTTAGCCCTCAAAAAGGCAAGAAGTTCATTTCTCATCTCCAAAGGAAGAAGTTCCCTGACTTGCACAATTTTTGCAGAATCGTCTCCCAGTGGGTAAGATAGCAGACGCTCAGCTGATTCTCCTCTCTTTTCAGACTCCCTGGGGTCGAATAATACCGGGGTAGAGGGAGCCACCATCTCCTAAGGGCTAGGGGCCATGTGATAGCATAACTGTATGAGGTTCTACTCCCCGTACATCTCTTCGATTCCTCGATCAGTAGGGAACCTCACCAGCCAATGCTTGGTGGATATGACCGCATCCAAAAGGTTTAAACATGGTCGACCGAGGATGGCATTGTAAGCCAACGATACTCAGGCCACCAGAAACCTCATTAGGACTGTGCTTTAACAGGGTGGTGATCCCGCTATGACTAGTAATGTAATCTCACCCTCCACCTTGACAGAATCATCCGTGAAGCCGACGAGGGGTGTGGCCATAGGTGACAAAGAATCAGGGGACAGACCCATACGAACAAAAGCATCATAAGTAAGTATGTCTACTGAGCTTCCACTATCTATAAGTATTCTTTTTACAGGATGTTTAGCGATCATCATGGAGACGATTACGCTATCATCATTTGAATGGCCCCTTCCCCCTAACACCCTTTCAATATAGGGATTTACATCTTCTATCCCCTCATCCCCCTTGTCTTTTAGTGGATGAAGCTGCTTCCCATGAAAGTATGCCCACCGTCCGCTCCATTGGAGTGTTGTCAATGCCGGCTTGAGCAGGTGGGGGCCCCATCAAAGGTGGGATGACCAAAGCTCCTTTCTTGATAAACTTTCCAAGGTAGCCCTGTTGAATGAGCTCTTCAATGGTACATTTCAAATTGTGGCATTCGTTAGTGTCGTGGCCGTAGTCTCTGTGGAAACGACGGTAGCGGCTTCGGTCGCAGACGACACCCACCCTCAGCAAAGGGGGGCGCTGGAGATAAGGCTCACCTTCAATTTTCATAAGAATATGAGATCTTGGGGTGAGGAGGGGTGTATAACTCCTTTCCTCAGTAAGCAAGTTCTGGCGCCGATTATCTGGCCGGCGCAGGGGTTTGGGCTTCTTAGGAGGAAATCTGCTTGGTACTTCTTAGGTCGGTTTCTTGCCGGCCACTCTGTCAGCATCCCTTCGGGTGTGGTCAGCCTCATCAGCGCGGATATACTTGTGCATCCGGTCCAGAAGCTCAGCATAGAAGCTAGGCGGTCTTTTATCCAGAGAATAAGTGAAGCGAGAGGGACGGAGCCCCCGCTTCAAGGCCAAAGTGGCCACAGCATCATCTAAATGGTATACCTCAAGGGCCGCCGCCTTGAATTGAGCTATGAAGTCTTTTAGTAACTCGCCTTCCTTTTGCTGTACAGAGAAGAGGCTATCCGCTACTCGAGGGATTTTGCGGCAGGCATCGAACTGTGCCAAAAAGGCCTTCTCCAACTGCTGAAAAGAGTCGATGCTGTGCAGGAGTAGCCTGGAGTACCAGGCACGGGCGGCCTTTCGGAGAGTAACAAAGAAGGCAATACATAGTAAGGCATCAGTGGCTCCTTGGACCTGCATAAGGGATTTATAACTTGTCAGATGGTCCAAAGGGTCTGTGGTACTATCATATGGGTCTAGTTGGGGGAGACGGAACCGATGGGATATGCGCTCCTCCATGATTCGGCAGGTGAGAGGGGGGCACGAATCGTATTCCACCCCCGAATGATCATGAAGCTTTTGGCTAAGCTTCTCCAGGCGCCGGTTCTGCTCCTCCAAGCATCTCTCCATCCAGTCATTGATATCCTCATCTGCTAATTCGGATGATGAAGAGGCAGGATAACGAGGCTGGTGATGATATGAACCTCGGGGCTCCTTCCCTTGTCGGTGATCATAACCACCAGAGCGGAGAGTAGAAGACCGAGACCTCTTGAGGCTTTCCTGGCGATGGTGCATGGATGGAACTTGGTGATGGGGGCGTTCTTTTTGGGAGGACCTTCTGTGCGCTGACTGTTGACTAGTCGGGGTAGCAGTCTGCGGTGGTACAGAAAATCCAGCTTGTTGATGAGCGGTGGTAGGTCACTGTTCTTGTAACTCACGGACCACCCCAATGAGGGCTTGGACCTATGGAGTGAGGTTAGCTAGCTGCTCATGTGGGGTGGCCAATATTGATGGTGATGAATAAGTAGAAAAGTTGGCTTCTAATGGATCCGTCGGAAGGGGATGCCCCCTAGTGGAATCAGAAGAGGCTTCCTAAACATATGTTGGTTCCATCAAATCTTCCAGAAAAGACCTGAAGGAAGGCAAGCTTCTTCACGTGCCCGCCCCCCTTCTTGGCGCGCCAATCTGTTGATGCCCGGTCACTTTGAGCTGACATCCTTGAGCGTCGGTCGTCACTTTAGGGAAGTATAAGGGTTCCTCCTCCATCTTCCAAGCCTGCAAGAAGTCCCACGGTTAGAGATTCCAGTGGGGATCCTCTGACGCTCAAGTTAGTAACCAGGAACACAGCAGTAATCTAGAAAAAGTGGTATGTGATAAAGAAGTGGATTATTTTTTAGGATTCAGAAAAAATCCCCTTTCTGTTTGCTCTTACCCCCCTTTTATTGGCATCTCCCTTTGCTAAGGTCCGTACATCATGATGTATTAGCCTTCTTACAGATAGAATGTCAGAGCCGGTCAGATTGGATCTGCATCCATTGTTCCGACATCATCAATGTTTTTCCAGAATAATCAGCTTTTACTGCTTATTTAGCTAGAGTCATTAAATTTTATTGATGATGTTTTGGGCCTTAGTGCCTTTCTGACTCGAAGTGATTGGTACTTTATGGCAAGTAATTGCCTTTTGATGCTTACTTAGCCAGAGCCATTAAATTCTGCTAATGACTTTTTGGGCCTTAGTGGCTTCCTTGACTCGAAGTGATTGGTACTTTATGGCAGGTAATCACCTTTTTATGCTTATTTAGCCAGAGCCATTAAATTATGCTACTGACTTTTTGGGCTTTAGTGGCTTCTCTGACTTGAAGTGATTGGTACTTTATGGCAGATAATCGCCTTTTGATGCTTACTTAGCGAGAGCCATTAAATTCTGCTAATGACTTTTTGAGCTGGAATCCTTTGAGGATGACATCAAAATTGACATGCCTTATCTTGTGAAATCCGAGAGATTATGGAATGGCGAACCTTGCCTGGGGGTCGGTTGCTATCGAGGCCGCCTAAGGCCCACTCTGGGGCCGTCTAGGGGCTGATTGCTATTGAGGCCGCCTAGGATCAGCCCTGGGGCCACCTAGTGGCCAATCGCTATTGGGGCCGTCTAGGGCCAGCCCTGGGGCCGCCTAGTGGCCGATCGCTATCGAGGCCGCCTAGGGCCAGCCCTGGGGCCGCCTAGGGCTAGATCATTATCGGGGCTGCCTAGGGCCAGCCCTGGTGCCGCTTAGGGGCCGATCGCTATCGGGGCCGCCTAGGGTCAGCCCTGGTGCCGCCTAGGGGCCGATTGCTATCGAGGCCGCCTAGGGCCAGTCCTGGGGCCGCCTAAGGACCAATCGCTATCGTGGCCGCCTAGGGCCAGTCCTGGGGCCGCCTAGGGGCCGATCGCTATCGGGGCTGCCTAGGGCCAGCCCTGGGGCCGCCTAGGGACCGATCGCTATAGGGCCAGTCCTGGGGCCGATCGCTATCGGGGCCGCCTAGGGCCAGCCCTGGGGCCGCCTAGGGACCGATCGCTATGGTATTACCATGTAGTTTTTACTAGCCACATCAATAGGCTTAGCCTATTGTATGGCTTTTTTAATGCAATTTAGGTAGGCTCATAGTTTGGTTCAGGAGACCCAAACCAGAATTAGGTGCTGGTTAATCAATGATGGGGAAAATAACCCTATACATTCAATTTCTGAATCTATTTAGAAGGAGCTTAAGCAACTAGCTTTACCTTATAGGTTGATTCCATAGCTTGAGCTGAACCCCAGAAAGTTCTCTGGTTCAAATCAGCTGAAGCAGAGGCTAAACCACATGCAGTCTTATGAATCCCACTCATCTTAATTAGAATTAATCTGAATAACTGCCTTGAACTGGAACCATATTAGGTTCAAACCAGTGAACCAAATTGTATTCTTAGCACTAAATCAGTGAACCAGTCACCTATTTGATCCAAACTACTAAACCAAGAACATTAATTAGAGTCAATTGAGTCTGGTTCATTGAACCAGAACCCAATTCAAGGTGAATCAGTGAACCAGTTTGCTGAATTAATATTAGTTGATGTGGGTTTGAGTGAATTTATGATGGCTTTAGTTTGATTAAACCCTAGTTAAGGGAATTAGTAACCTATTTAGGCTACAGTTGACCTAATTAAAATAACCAAAAGTTAATTAAGGCTTATTAAATTCATGATAAACTTAGATTGGAGGTTATTAATTTAATTAAGAATTGATTTAACCTTAAACTAAGTTTACTTAAGCTTAAGCTTAGATAGTAATTTAAGCAAGCTTAACAGGAATACTTTTATAATTTTATTTAAATTCATAGTAACAGTAATATTAGAAAATAAATAACTCTTAAATAAAGATAGTTAAGTATGGGTTAGTAATTGATGTAGCTGATCAAGCCACGTTAGGGCTAACGGACCAAGTGACTGATGGAGCCAGGGTTGGATGGACCAAGTCGACACCAAGAGACTCCAAGGCTCCCCTCGGCCTCGGCACCGAGGGACTCTAGAGTCCTCCTCCACCTTGGCACCGAGGGACTTCAGAGTCACTTTCGACCTCGGCACCGAGGGACTTCAGAGTCCCCCTCTGTCTTGGCACCAAGACCGACCCCAGAGTCAACCTCCAGCTCCAACTCTATAGTCGACCCATAGCGGCCCCCACGTGATCCGCCTAACACCCATGGCCGCCATGCAACCCATCTACCACCTGCAACTGCACATGGCCCCCACGACCACTGCCAATTACGACGCACGCTCAACAAGACAAGACAAGACCTGCCAATCGCCTGCGATGCTATGCTAGACGAAGGGATGGAAGGCTGCCCCTGACAAGCTCAGGGATAGTTGCGACATGTCCCTATTAGCCTATCGCCTACCCTCTGCTAGGCGATGTCGTCTTGGAATCAATAACCTTCCAAAAGAGGATACGAGGGACTCCTGAACAGGTATAAGAACCTTCGCTCATAACGAGAGAAGGGATCCAAACTCCAAGTTTTTGGCTTAGTCTTTTAGTCCATTACTCCTAACCATTTTTCGAGTTACTTACTTGAGCGTCGAAGGGTCCTCAACGAAGCAACTGGTCCCCGAGGACTTTCTTACATGATTCCTGCTTGGAAAGGAGGCGTTTGAAGATTCCTAGACCCATCCTCACCGTTCTTTGGATCCTCACTCTAGCTCGACGTCCGAGAAAAATGATTTGGTAGCAACATATTGGCGCACCAGATAGGAGGAGAGCGGAGGATGAGGAGACAAAAAGCTTCCAAAACAACCAACTACAGACCTCCACTCCCCTGAGAAATAGAGAGATGGTGGTGACACGCACCCGAAAGATTTCCACCAGCCACGCTGGGGGGCATGGTCAAAGGCCTGAGCAGCAGAAGATCAGTCTCCTTGCTCCCCAGGCCAACCTCCCCACTTTGCCTTCGCCACCACCTTAGGATGACTGAATCCCTGTCCTCACCCTACAAGTCTAGTCACTTGTGGCAGCGGTTCATGAGCTGCAACAACAGCTAGTGACCGCGCAGCAATATCCAAGGTTACCCTCGCCGGACGCGGGGGCTGGCCAGCCCAGTCGGCAATCCACCCGTGAAAGACCCTCTTAGAGGGGATCTCCCCACCATCGCATCTCGCCCAGGCATCACGCTGGGAGGTCTCTAAGAGGCCTCGATCAGCTTTCGGCCATTCTGACGGCTCCCCTAAACGATGGCATGGGAGGGAGACCACGCGAAGGCATCACCATTGGCATTGCCCCTCCCCATCCTCGGAGTCTTCAAGGGAGGGGTCCTTTGACGGTTGGATCGCTTGCCGGGCCGAGCGACGGTTGGACGAATACAACCAGCAGTTGAAGGAGCTCAGGCGCAGGATCACTAACCAGCCAGAGGCGAACTACGATAGCCGCCCCCTGCTATCCCGCTGTATTATGGAGGAGCTGATCTTGAACCAGTTCCATCTCCCCCAGCTAGACCCTTATGATGGCACCATCGATCCCCTAGACCATTTGGAAAGCTATAAGGTCCTTATGCAGGTTCAGGGGGCGACCGACTTCCTCCTCTATATCGCTTTTTTTGCCACCCTTAGGAAACTGCACACGCTTGATACTCCCGTTTATCATCACGCAGTATCAATTCCTTTCGATAGCTGAAGAGGGCCTTCCTGATGCACTTCAACGCATGCATGAAGATCTTTCGGGTGGCCGATAGCTTGTTCATCATTCGGCAGAAAGGTGGTGAGTCACTGAGGGACTTCATGGCCCGGTTCAAGGAGGCTGCACTCGAAGTCTATAACCTCGATGACTCTTTAGCTACTCTAGCCTTGAAGCGAGGGCTCTGCCCCTTCCGTTTTGCTTACTCCCTCAACAAGAAGCACTCCAGTTCTTACACCGAGTTGCTGAGCCGTGCACAGAAGTATATCCGCGCTGATGAGGCAGACTCTTCCCGGAGAGAAGCTGATGAGGGACCCAGCAAGAAGCAGACCCATTAGGAGCTTGGTGGAACTCACCCCAGGAGGCCCGAGCCTCCCCGTTGATTAGACAACTGGCCTTGGACTTTCACCCCCAAAGAGGAACACTTCACCCCTCTGTTTGCCCTGATATCCCACATCCTAATGGAGATCGACGGCAAGTCCTATCTCAAGCGTTCCATCCCCATAAAACCAGGACCCCCTCGTGACAAGAATCTCTACTTCTGTTTCCAATGGGATCATAGTCACGATACAGCGGACTATTGTCAGTTGAAGAAGGCGATTGAGGACCTCATTCAATGGGGTTATCTAGAAAAGTTTATCTAGAGGAAGAAACCAGCCGCACCAAGCCCATCGGCACCTTCGCCTACCCAGGCCAGAGTCGACAATACCCCAACTGAGAAGATGGTG
Source organism: Calamus simplicifolius (assembly GCA_900491605.1). Lineage (NCBI taxonomy): Eukaryota > Viridiplantae > Streptophyta > Magnoliopsida > Arecales > Arecaceae > Calamus > Calamus simplicifolius. The sequence continues at coordinate 863,898 of UESW01004424.1, forward strand.
GCCATGATTTTTTGAGGGGCAAGCGGTACTACCAAGAGGCCATGGGGGGTGAGGGAGTAGATACTGTGATCCCCTTCTTTAAAGGGGACTTAGAGGGGGTTGACAATCCTAATGATGACAGTGTCATCGTGTCTATGATGATCATGAAACACCCTGTAAAAAGAATCCTTGCTGACAGTGGAAGTTCCATAGACATTCTTGCTTATGATGCCTTTGTTCGGATGAGCTTGTCTCTTAGTTCTCTCCGGTCTGTGACTATGCCCCTGATGGGCTTTACCAAAGATTCCATGAAGGTGGAGAAAGAAATCACTTTCCCAGTCACGGTTGGGACACGGCCATGCCAGAGCACGGTTTTCATGATGTTTCTAGTTATCCAAGTCCCCCTGGCCTTCAATGCCATCCTTGGATGGCCCGGTTTGAACCTCTTGGACACCATCATTTCTACCAAGAGGCTGCTCGTAAGGTTTTCCATCTGTGAAGGGGTCGGGGAGATGCGTGGGGAGTGAAGCCTGATGCCACTCTGTTATCACATGGCTCCTAGTCCCTAGGAAATAGTCACTTCACCGATGTCAGAGCTCCTCGATCCTAGAGACTCGAAGAGAAGGGCAGAGCCGGTTGAGCACTTGCTGACCTTCCCGCTAGGGGAGGACTCGACGAAGACGGTCTGAGTCGGGGCACTTCTCCCTGAGGAGGCGAGAGACGAGAGACTGGCTCCTTGCCTTCCTATGGACCAACTCAGACATCTTCGTTTGGTCGGTGTCAGATATGCCAAACATACCGACGGAGGTGATCACCCACAAGCTTAATATCGACCCAGGGTGTCGGCTAGTCTGACAGAAGAAGAGAAGCTTTGCTCCCAAGCGGCAGAGGGCCATTGATGAGGAGGTCTGCAAGCTAATTGCCGTCAGCCACATCCGGGAGGCATACTATCCGGACTGGCCGACTAATGTGGTAATGGTTCGTAAGGCCAACGGAAGCTAAAGAATGTGCGTCGACTTCATCAACCTCAATAAGGCATGCCCCAAAGACAGCTTTCCGCTGTCCAAAATCGATCAATTGGTGGATGCCACATCTGGCCACAAGACCTTTAGCTTCATGGATGCCTTCTAGGGATACAACCAAATCAAGATGGACTCGGCGAATGAGGAGGCTACTTCCTTTGTAACCGAGAAGGGCGTCTATTGTTACAAGGTAATTCTCTTCGGACTAAAGAATGCAGGGGCTACATACAAAAGGCTGATGAATAAAGTCTTCGAGGATCAAATCAAGTGCAACATGGAGGTGTACGTGGACCACATGCTTACCAAAAGCATCCACACCGATGACCATGTTGCTAACCTGGCAGAGACTTTTGGTAACCTCCGCCACTACCAGATGAGGCTAAACCCATGGAAATGTACCTTTAGAGTCATGGCGGACAAGTTCCTGGGTTTTATGGTGACACAGCAGGGAATCGAAGCTAATCCAGAGAAGATCAATGCCATCATCGATATGAGACCTCTGGCTAATAAGAAGGAAGTACAGTGGCTTACTGAGAAAGTGGCAGCCCTAAGTTGCTTCCTATCAAAGTCGGCAGAAAGATGCCTGCCCTTCTTCAAAGCTCTGCACAAGGTCAACGGCTTTGAGTGGATGGAGAAGTGCCAAAGATCCTTTAAAGGATTGAAGGAGTTCCTCTTGACCCTGCCGCAGCTGTCCAAGCCAAGGGAGGGGAAGGAACTCTTCCTTTACCTCGCGGAATCCCCCGAGGCGGTCAGCTCTGTGCTTATTTGTGTTGACGCCGGCAGGACGCGGAGGCCCATCTACTACACCAGCAAAGTGCTTCACGATGAGGAGACCAAATATTTCAAAACTAAAAAAATTATTTTTGCTCTGATCGTCTTCGCTCAATGTCTCAGGCCTTACTTCCAAGCCCATCTAATTGTGGTACTCACGGATCAACTGCTTAGGGCAATTTTGTCCCGTCCCGACACCTCTTGTCGGCTGGCAAAGTGGACCATCAAGCTTGGGGAGTTCGATCTGTTGTTCCGACCGAGGTTGGCCATGAAGTCTCAGGTCTTGACAAACTTCTTGGTCGAGTGCACCAAATCGAAGAGCAGTCGAAGGGGCCCCACATGGTGCCCTCGGACACTACGTTAGAGAAGGGTCGAAAAGACTGGATTCTCCATGTGGACGGTGCATCGAATTCCCAAAGGAGCGGGGCAGGCCTCATCCTCACGAGTCCGAAGGGGATAATGGTGGAGTATGCCCTTTAGTTCCTTTTTTTAGCCATTAATAACCAGACCGAGTATGAAGCTTTGCTGGCAGGAATAAAGCTAGCTAGGAAATTCAAAGTAAGGTGCCTCAGAGCCTTCATCGACTCCCAACTCATCTCTGGACAAGTCGCTAGGGAATACGAGGTCTGAAACCCCATCATGTCCCGCAATCTGAGTAAGGTTCAATCACAGACCTCATTTTTTGTTTACTTAAGTGTCAGCTACAACCCCAGAGGCAAGAATGCCAGAGCTAACGCCTTGTCCTGGCTTGCTACCTCGGTCAACGGGACCCTGGGAAGGATCTACATGGAGCATTTGGAGGTCTTGAGCATTGATGCGATGGAGGAAGCTTTAACGGTCAACCAAGAATACATATGGATGGATGCCTACATCCAATACCTTGCTGACGATACTCTTTCCGCAGACCCCACGGAGGCCAAGCTACTCAGATGGCAAGCTTCCAAGTTTCTGGTGCTCGATGGATGAAGGTATCAGAGATCTTTCTCTCACCTCCTTTTCAAATGTGTTGACCCCATAGATGCCGACTACATCCTCCACGAGATCAATAAAGGCATCTACAAAAACCATGTAGGGAGCGGAGCGCTAGCATACAAGGCTCTACGCCAGGGCTACTACTAGCTTACCATGCGGGAAGATGCTGCCGAGTTAGTTCAGAGGTGCGATAGCTGTCAATGGCACACTAACATACAATGGCAGCCGATTTTCCAACTAAGCCCTTTATCAGCTCCATGGCCCTTTGCCCAATGAAGGATGGATATCCTGGGACCGTTCCCCCCTACCTTCGATCAGCGGAGGTTTCTGCTCATTGCCATCGACCACTTCACTAAGTGGGTGGAGGCCAATGCACTCGTTAAGATCACCGAGAGTAAGGTGAGATCTTTCTTTTGGAAGTTCATCATCTGTTGATTCGGGCTACCCTACACCCTCATTACCGACAATGGCCGACAGTTCGATAATGCCCCATTTAGAGGATTTTGCGCCGAGTTGGGCATCTGCTAGCGATTTACTTCTGTCGGCCATCCATAAACAAATGGAGTGGCCAAGGTGACAAACCGCACCATCCTTCAAGGGCTCAGAATACGGCTAGATGACTTCAAAAGAAGATGGGTGGAGGAGCTTCCTAATGTGTTGTAGGCATATCACACGACACCGTGGGCTCCCATAGGAGAGATCCCATTTAACCTTGTGTTTGAGTCAGAGGTTGTCATCCCCATGGAGATCGACATCCCTAGTCCTTGGGTGGAATTATATAGTGAGAAGGACAACCCAAATCAACTGCGGGCCAACCTCAATCTTGTTGAGGAGGCATGTGACCAAGCATAACTCAGGATGGCTGCCTATCGCTAGAGAGCTGCAAGGTACTACAATGCTCACATTTTCCCCAAGGTGTTCCTCCCATGGGACTTGGTCCTCAAGTGAGCTGAGATCTCGAAGCCCATGGAAGGTGGCAAGCTGTTACCTAACTGGGAGGAGCCCTACCGGGTTACAAAAGCCCCCCATTGTGGAGCGTACCGGATCAAAGGGCTCAACAAAAATCCACTCCCTCGCACTTGAAATTTGAACAACCTCTATCGATACTATCAGTAATGTACACTATTAGCCGACTATAGGTTTGAGTACCTCATCCTCTCAGCCTATTGAAATGAAGAAAAATTCGAGTATTTCATCCCTTCATAAAGTTTGAATATCTCACCTTTTTGGCTAATAAAGATATGTTTGAGCATCTCATTTTCTCAGCCCGAAGCCCGACTTCAGGTCGGCACTAAAGCCCATTGCCAAGATGACACCAAAGATCGACTCCAGATCGGCAATAAAGCCCATTACCAGGATGGCACTAAAGATCGACTCCGCTTCAATACTAAAGCCCATCACCAGGACGACATCAAAACCCGACTCCAGGTCGGCACTAAAGCCCATCGCCAGGACAACATCAAAGACCGACTCTAGGTCGACACTAAAACTCATTGCCTAGATGGCACTAAGACGACTCTGCATTGGCACTAAAGCCCATCACCAGGATGGCACCAAAACCCGACTCCAGGTAGGCACTAAAGCCCATTGCTAGGACGACACTAAAGACTGACTCTGTATCGATACTAAAGCCCGTCGCCAGGATGACACCAAAGCTCAACTCTAGGTCGGCATTGAAGTTTGTCACTAGGATGACACTAAAGATCGACTCCGCATCGGCACTAAAGCCCATTGCCAGGACGACACTAAAGACCAACTCCGCATTGGTACTAAAGCCCATCGCTAGGATGACACTAAAGACCGACTCCGCATTGGCACTAAAGCCCATCGCCAGGATGACACTAAAGATCGACTCTGCATTGGCACTAAAGCCCATCGCCAGTATGATACGAAAGATCGACTCTAGGTCAGCACTAAAGCCCATTGCCAGGATGGCACCAAAGACCGACTCTGCATCGACACTAAAGCCTGTTGCCAAGACGGTACCAAAGCTCGACTCTAGGTTAGCACTAAAGCCCATTGCTAGGACAACACTAAAGCCCATCAGCAGAACGTCAACAAAGCTCGACTCTAGGTTGGCACTAAAGCCCATCGTCAGGATGACACTAAAGATCAACTCCGAGTCGGCACTAAAGCCCATCACCAGGATGACACTAAAGATCGACTCTCCATCAGCACCAAAGCCCGATGCCAGGCCGACACCAAAGCTTGATGCCAGGTCGGCATCAGAAACCTGCTATAAAATCAACACCTAAGCCCGACCTCAAGTCACCACCAAGACCAACTCCAGTAATAAAGTACCACCTCGAGCCCACCTAGTGCGAGCGAACGAGTACTCTGATCTTGTCAGGACCGATGCAACCTTATCAAGGAGTCCCACAAGTGTGGAATAAGGAACGACGTGCTACAAAAGCTAAGTATTCTTTTTTTAAAAAAAAATTTCAAAACTCAAAGATTTCATTTTCATTACTTGTCAAAATGTTCACAAAATGCTGAATCGAGTCGAACTTTGGTACAAAGATAAGAAATGAACTAAAAGAAGAGTACAAGAAGGAAATATATTCAGCCCCAGTCGGCGCTGACCCATCATTAGCCGATCTCTGCGCTGCGGGTGATCCCTTCGACTCCTCATCGTCGGGCTTGATGTCATCAAGGCCCGTAATGCCGAGGACTCTGCCCACCTTTTCCTTGCAGTTTAAGAAGCCTTGAAGGTAGACATCAGCAGAGGCCTTCGCCAGCTCATCCATAAAGGCTGTGAAATTTCAGTAGTACTCCACCTCGATGGATCCTCTCTCAGAGATGGCGGCCCTCTCCTTTGCGGCTCGAGCTTCCGCCTCCCTCTTGGCTGCCCTTGCATTGGCCATCCAAGTGATCTCCTCGGTGTCAGTGGCCCTCTGTTCGGCCACCTTCATCTCCAGAGCAAGGGAGTGAAGGCAGAGGTCACGAGCGGCAATCATTGCCTCGGCGATGTCCAACTTTGCCTCGGTGGCCCTGGTATGCTCGAGCTCGGCCGTCACCTGATGCCTTGCCTCCTCGAGCTCCTTCACTCGCTCGTTCTGAGCCATCTCTAGCACCCCCTCAGCCCTTTTGGCCCAGGCTCGAGCATCGGTGGCCTCTCATCGAATGCGGTGAAGATTCACGTCACCTTGAAGGGTGACGTCCCTTGCGATGGCCATGGAGTTCACCGACTGCGCAAAGGTAACCTCTGTTAGTATACTATAAAGTAGAAACATTTCATGAAGAGGGAAAATACCTACCCATAGTAGAGCTGCGAAGGCATCCTAGAAGAAGGTGGAAGCTTTCTGATGGCGAAGCTCTTCCTGGAACTCTAGCAGACACACCTGGGCCATTAACCACTCTGCCATACGACCGTGGTTCATGAGCAATGGCCGAGACGGGATTGCCCTGAACCCACCCTCCTTAGTAGGCTCGGTTGACGTAGAGGTCGCAGGCATCAAGTTGGAGGCCAATGGCACCTCTCCGTAGCCTCCTCCAGTAGGGATGCCCTCCATCGACGATTGTCCTGCCATCGGACCCGCTTTGCCTGCCTGCTCTCCTACTGCGAGGCTCTATCCTGGGCTAGTTTGATTGTCGAGCGAACTGGCTCCGTGCCTAAGATGAATTGTTCCATGGGCTGAGGGACTACTTCAACCCTCAGCCCCTCCAGGGGGGACTCAACGGTGAGGTCGATTGGTGGTGCGGGCTCTCAGCTCGTCCGGGACTCATGGGAGGGAGGAGTCAGGGACCAAGAACGAGGCCTCTTCCCTGACCCCTTGGCCTCACTGATGGCCCTTTTCCTCTTGATCGCCGCCCTCCTTGCGGCATGGGTGGGTATCCTCATATCTGCACATGCCAGAGTTTAATCAGCAAAAAAATGGGGGGGGGGGGGGGAGGGGGGGGGAGTCTTCACGGCTACTCACCATCGCTCGAGGCAATACCCACAAACCGGAGGTTCTCCTCCAACAGGAGTTCTCGGCAGCAGGGACCATGGAGGTCAGCAATTGCTTGAGCACCTCCTGATCTCTTGGGACCACCGATAGGTTCTTGTTGGGCTCTAAGTTTGGGCTTCCCCAATCTTACCCCCTCGAGGTGTGCAAAGAAAAATTGGGTCTTTCATCCTTTAATGGACATTGAAAGACCCAGTTTGATGGCTCGGTCAGACCTAGGTGCGAACAACCACCAGTCGGACTATGGGCGGAAGGTATAGAGACTACGAAACAAGAAGACCCTATCCTCTATGCCCTAGAAGCGGCACAACACTAGAAACGCATAGATGGTCCGAACGGAGTTTGGAACCAGCTATGCAGGCATCAAGGCATACATGTGGAGGAGGCTAACTATGAAAGGATGGAGAGGAAGCCGAAGACCCACCTTAAGAACATCTCATACAAGGCAACTCTCCTGGACCGAGAAGAGGTCACCCTATTATCGGGTCTGGGGGCAGATAACTGGATATTCTCGGGTATCCTATAGGCTACCCTAAGAGATGCTAGATCTGCGGAAGTGATGGTGGAGGCGATCCCCTTCGGGGATGCCCTCCTAACCCTAGATGGAGGGGCTATGGTAGCCAGATGATCCCTGACGGGGATCCCACTGGTAGCCCGCAACTGTGATAAAGGGACCTGGTCCTCTGAAGAAGAAGAGGAGGATCATGGAAGTATTGGAAATGAAGAAACATGCAGTTATGCTAAGAAAATGTGGTCCTCGAAAGGAGGGATGGAGGACCACAAGGGTGATGAAGCCATAGAAGGGAGGCAAAGAAAAGTCGGGAGGACTGACCTGAACGAAGGAAGAAGAATGGAGGCCCGAAGGAGGAAGACTCGGATGAAGCTCAAGCTCAAGGAAAGAAGAAGGAAATCTCGGAGGTGCGAGGAGCTTGGTTTAGGGCGACCCTCCTTTTATGCCTCTTTTTTGAATCGTTCTGCCTGACTCGACTTGCCACGTGTACACCTACCACTGAAAGAAACACTTCGGCAACTGCCTAGCACGCGGGATGCAAGATGTATGGCCAATGATGGGATATCAGTAACGTTAGCTCAATGATGGCGATTACCTTTCCATGGGTTTCGAAGGGTTTTTCCTAGTTTTGAGGATGATCCCCCTCAGATCTGATGGTGAGAGTTGACAGGATGGTGGCATCGCGGTGCCCCATACTTTAAATATTAAAGAGTCATCGCCCCCTCCGAGGACACGTGCCCCTTTCAACGACTAATGGCGTATTGGGATCAGCCATCGAGTGATCTTACGCCCCTTTCATTGGGCAGGAAATGCGCCCGCACCATCTTAAGGGCGAGAAGGCATATGATGTGGCTGATCAAGCTACGTTAGGGCTAATGGACAAGTGATTGACGGAGCCAGGATCGGATGGACAAGTCGACACCAAGGAACTCTAGAGCCCCCCTCGGCCTTGGCACCGAGGGACTCCAGAGTCTCCCTTGGCCTCGACACCAAGGGACTCCATAGTTCCCCTCGGCCTCAGCACCGAGGGACTCCAGGATCTCCATCGACCTCAGCACCAAAACTGACCCCAAAGTCAGCCTCCAACCCCGACTCTAGAGTCGACCCACAGCGGCCCCCACTTGACCCGTTTGACACCCGCGGCCGCCATGCAGCCCACCTACCACCTGCAACTGCACGTGGCTCTCGTGGCCACTGCTAGTTACAGTGCATGCTTGATAAGACCAGACCTACTTATCGCCTGCGTTGCTGCGCCAAACGAAGGGATGGTAGGCTACCTCTGACAAGCTCAGGGGTAGTTGCGACCTGTCCCTATTAGCCTATCGCCTACCCTTTGCCAGGCGATGTCATCTCGAAATCAAAAACCTTCCAAAAGAGGGTAAGGGGTGTTGGCCCAGATGGCAACCCAAGAGGGGGGGGGGGGGNATAAACTCATTGTATTCTTTAAGGTACTCATGGCTTTTTGGAAATCATCAAAATCAATAAAGTTGGGGCAATTATGTTTCAATAATTTCTCAACAAGGGGGACTCCTAAACAGGTATAAGAACCTTCACTCATAACGAGAGAAGGGATCCGAACTCCAAGTTTTTGGCTAAATCTTTTAGTCCATTACTCTTAACTATTTTTCGAGTTACTCACTTGAGCATCGGAGGGTCTCCATCGGAGCAACCAGTCTCCGAAGACTTCCTTACAAGATTTCTACTTGGGGAGGAGGCGTTTGAAGATTCTCAGACTCGTCCTCACCATCCTTTGGATCCTCACTCTAGCCCGACATCCGAGGAAAGTGATTTAGCAGCAACAGTAATCATTAAGATAGAGGGATAAAGTGATAATTTTTAATATGTGGGCTAAAAGAGTATAATGGTAATTTTTTTAAATTATAAATTTTAGTAAATTAATTATTTATGTTTAATTATAGGTGATCATTGATTGATTAATTTGACAAAGAAGATTAATTTGAATTAGTGATCCAAGGTAGGAGTTCCATACCTACTATTATACAATATGTTTCATGTCTTGCATGCCTAGATACATCATAGATTTTTTGTTGGATTACTCAATTTGTTTAAATTGTGGACGACGATTTATTTGTGGAGTTGATATACATGTTGTGGTATAATATTTTCATTATGAAATAATGTTGATTATGAATTGAGATATATAAATATAATATATTATGGAATGTTGATTTGGTTATGGTATAGTTATGACTTCGATGGATATATGATGCAATAATATAGGCATGTGGACTAATCAATGAGATATAGTAGTAGCAGCATTGGCAAAGGGTAGGTTGTCAAGAGAAATCGATGTAGAACCAGTCATGATTTTTAGATATGATAGGCTAGGTTTGAGACACCAGATATTGATGATTTACTATTGATAAGTGGTACTGGTTCTAATAGATTGGCCTACATTGGCGACACCGATAGAGAGCTGAAGGCTGAGAGAGGATAGTGTAGAATTAATTATAGTCTGTCGGCTGAGTTTAAAATGCCGACAATTGGTATGAGAATCAGTTTGTATATGCATATATCGTCAAATTAGGTTGTTAGACATGAATTACTAGCATGAGGTTTGTCAATATATATTTTAGTATGCTGATATGTATAAAAGTAACTTAGTCGAATGCCATGGATGGTTGAGATTTTGGATCTAATGTTTACTATTGATACATGGTATTAGTTCTGATAAGATTGGCTTAAATCGATGACACCGAGAGAAGGCTGAAGGCCGAGGGAGTTTGGTGTAAAATTAGTCCATGGTTCATTTGCTGAGTTTAAAATGCTGAGCACTTGTATGGAAACTAACGTGGGTGTGCGTATATTGGTAGGTTAGGTTGTCAAACCTTGATTATTAGTATGGGATTTATCAGTATGTATTTTCAGTAAGCAGATGATGTGATATGTGGTATTGTTGATGATTTTAGTATTTGGTATGGTTTATATTGGTATTTGGTTATTTTATTATTTTGCAGCTGGTTTCATAAATATATTATGTTACTTTTTTAAAATTCTATTTTAATATACAATTCATTCTGAATTTTTTTAGCAATTCATAATGGTATATATATAGAATTGCTATTAGACTTTTAGCTCATTACCTTCCCTCTTTTCCTAATTATATTTCGAAGGATAATGATGTTGCTTACATATTGAATTCAAACTTGGGCGCAAACCACTAAAAGTGAGATTAGTGTTTAGTTTTTTACATTATTTGATTTTGATGTAGATGCTTTAATATATATATTTAGAGAATGACATTTAGACTTTATGTTCTATTTACGGTAACACTTTGAGATTTATAAGATTTAGTTTTTACTGGTATTATCTTGGTTGCCATTATAATATTTTTGTTAAGATTTAGTAAATCTTAGGTGCTCTTAAAATTTATTTTAAAAGCAACAATCATGTTATGATTATCCTTGAACTGGGCTTTAGATTGGGAGACAGCTACCATCAAATTAACTGGCACACCGTATGCTAGCCACTGCAATGTCTGTATCAAATATATATAGATTGCTATGCCGTAAGTATGGCGCGTACACATCGGATGCTATCAGAACCAGGGAGGTTGGTCCACTGCCACAATTAACCCACTTAATGGAGTTGTTGCCTCCAGTAAATTTTTGCTGCTATTTTAATTTTTACCGTGAGAATGCATCTGGGCTGGAAATCTGTACTTTGTGGTCGGGCCACTCAGAGAATCGTCATGGGTGTGACCTTCTTCAGCGGGAGACCTATTCATGTTCCTACCTTATTTTTACTGCAGTGCTTTTAACTTTCACTGCATGCCCTATTTATATTCTCACCCGCTTGTTCTACTTTGCATGGTGGGAATCTTATACTAGTTCGCTTTGTACCATGAAGGAGGCACAAGAATCTCTGTGGAGTACTCTAGCCTGGATCCAAAAAAGCTTTTATTGCTTTTCTCGATTTAGTTTTATCATGGTTGTTAACCCGTAGGAAATTTGGGCATTAGATGCCAGATTTTATCTCCCATGTATATGAGTTCCTTTGGGGTTTCTGATTATTACTTTCAGATGATCTTACACTTCTCATCGGTGTTATGTGCTTCTAGTTATTTACAAACTTTTTTATTTTGAGAATATGAGAAAACTACCAAGTTGCATGATATTTAGTGATAACATTGTTCATGGGGCCCATTTCTCTTCTTAACAAATTTTTCTTTGAGTGGTTTTGCCTTTCGTTTGTCAAAGGAAACATACATACATATATATTTACACACACATATATATATATAAACTTTTATTATATTCAAATATAGTTAAGTTTAAATTTGGTTATCTTTCTCACTCTTAGATTCATACAGTTCATTGAATCCTAAAAATGAGGTGGCTTGAGATCATTTGGATCTAAGTATGAAAAGATGATTGGATCCTAAGCTTAGCTACATTGGAATATAACCAAATCTATCATTCTATATACATATGGGTTAGAAATTATGACCCTGATGGATGTGAACATTTCACCAACAAATCATTGATGGAACAATATGTCTAGCTGCATGTTTTCATGTGTGATGACAAAGCATTGTGCATGATCTTATATATTTCTTAACAACAAACTAACTGCAACTAGTTGGAGGAGGCATTTAATGTGTTATATTTTCGCATTACCTAATTACAATTAATTAATTAATATAAACATGTTGCCGATATTGTTAATTATGACCAAACTTTTACTACTATAAATCAAATGCAGCACAAGTTGTAATGCAAGACAATAAGAAAATCAATGAGTTACATGAACTATATCTTTTATAATAATGGATTCATGGCAAGTTATCATAACATAGCCTGCTCTATATTCAATAACATGTTACCCATGAAATTCTTTCTCCCTATGGGTTAGTAACTATTATTCATCTTGTGAGCATGTTGCCCTCATTTAGTGTGAAGAGACTTACTTGGAGCATGAGTACATATGATTTATTTCATGAGACCTAGTTTGTCTTTTGCATGTGACTTATGATCCTCGAATGTATCTGCTCTAGTTGGTGAGGACAATAATAATGCTATTAGTTGTGGCCATGTTCTTGACATATGCTATTGATCAACCTAGGAGAGAGAGAGAGAGAGAGAGAGAGAGAGAGAGAGAGAAGAACAAACTTTTTGTTTTACATTATTATTTTGTTACCAACATATAATTGCATTCAGGTTTATTATCTTTAGTTATTGAAATAGAAATAATAGATATCATTTGCTTAACCTAATCTTTGTTTCAGATTCTTTTTAAAGCAAATAATATTTCTATAATAATAATTTATTAGTGTTGACATTTGAATTTGATCTTCGCATACTAACTGATGAGATATATCTTTTAATGCATGATAGAATATCTTTCCAACTGATCAGTTTACCTTCTTATACCCAAAAATAAGAGCATTAGGGTGCTCCAGAGTTTTTTTTATAGAAAAACCCTTTGATGCTCAAATTAGCCAAAAGTGGACAAGAAAAAGGTCTTACAACTCTTGGATGGTATACCTAGCACTTAAGCAAAAGAGAGGTCTTGTTTATTTGAGGGTGATTAGGACTACTTCTATAGATGATTGGAGGAATCATATTTGAGCTGGACTTTGTATTGTATGGCTTTAGGTAATCTGAATTCCAGAGAGGAAGTTGTAGCTATAAAGAAATATTTCCATAACAAATTGGGTAACTCCTTAGATTAGCCTTATTCCTTGTAAGGAGAATTCTGACCAGATTAAGATAAGTCAATAGTCACAGAAGGGAATTCTCGCTTATTAAGGTTGTTTTTCTTTATTTTAATATCCAACTTTGCCATGTGTTTCCATAAGATTAGTTAACCAAATCTAACTACATCATTTGCTCTCCACTTTCGATGGTTAAGCTTAAGTTTGTACTCAAATTATGAAAGTAGTTTAAATTCTTATATGACCGATCTATCTTAAGCTTATGAATCTTCTTTTGCATGACTGAGATATCAAGTTGCTTCTTTTTGAATTATCTTTAGCATTATCCATGTTGGCCAGCCTAGTTGACTTATATAGGTTTGGCTAAGCTCAAAGCCCTATCGATGTTGGTTGGCTATGACTTCATTGATGTTAAACCTATAGCTCAAATGTATCTTTCGAAGAAAGGAAAATATTGACGGGCAAAAGGCCTTCAAACACACTTTTGAATCTTGGGAAGACTCGCAAATTGGGCAACATTTTCTTTCATGTTTGACTAATAGTAGTCTTACCATAATATCTTGTAAGTTAATGCTTTACCCCCAAGTGATTGCTATAAATAACCTTGTGGACTTCACAAAGCACATAAACAGCTTTTGTAAGTCTAAAGCACCTTAGGTATGATAATGTAAATGATCTCTTGTAGAGTATCCCATTTATCAAGGTGTAGCTAGTTCTTCTTTGAATAATTCTTGTAAATTCATTCTTCTCTTGGGGGAGTAGGCCTTCCTTAAGATAAGAGGTGATTGGATCCATTGAGCTTGGCTTAAGTTCAACCTATCAAACTTTGCTTTCTTCAATGCTAGGATTAGTGATGTAGGACCGATTTGCATGCAAGTAAATTTTATATAATTAATGATTGCAGTTGATTAGTCTTCCGAAGTAATAGCCTAAGAGAGATTCAGAAAAACTCACAGTAACTCCGTACGCGAAACAGTTTCATAGAAAAGTAAAGAAGAAAGATCATCGAGGCTAAGAAGCCTCAGTAGGGCTTACTCTCCTTCAATAAAGTTACTAGTAGATTAGAGAGGGTGTACCTGGCATGAGAAAAATATCAAAATACTGAAGGGTCGCTCTGCTTGGTGAATGCGCCCTAGATGACCAAGTCTCGAGCCCACGGATCTACGGTCAAGTATCCGCTGATCAGGATGATGATCACCTTGAATCCTAGATTCGTGGCTACTGAGGGATCTGCAAGATCACCATACAAGGACTAATAATAAAAGAGAAATCAGAATAAAGGTAAAGAGAAGAAGAAGAAGTGGAGAAGGAGGTGGGGGCAGCCGAGGGTCCTTGGGCATCCCCTGGATAGGGCAAGGCGGTGGCTAGGGCTCTTGGGCGATTGCATGGACGGATGCAAGGGGTGGCTAGGGTTTGGGCATTCACTGTTGGATGACAAGAATGAGGCTAAGGTTTAAGGTTGGGCAGCTTGGATGCAAGCATGCATAGGAGTAAGAACACAAGAACACTAAGAAAAATATGACTCAAAATAACTGATTGATTGTATTGATTGATTGAAAGGTTTCATACTTTTTTTTCATATAAGAGGGTCTTTTTTATAGGATAAGAGACTTGGGGTCCAAGTAAATACAAATATGAAAATAAAAAGAGGCACCCCTTTTCATAAAAGAAAATTTAAAAAAATTCTAAAATTGATGCCCACTTTCTTTCTAAAATGTGGATTAAGTGGCACCCTTTGAATTTGAATATACGAAAGAAAATTTAAAATATGATAATTTGGGGTGGCCATGTTAGGCATCCTTCACTTGCTTCATTGGGCTGAATTCAAGGTTAAAATTTTTAAAAGAATTGGACGACAATATGGGCATCCTTCACTGCTGCAATTCAGGGCTGAAAATTTAAATCTGGATGGCATGCATTTGGGCATCCCTTTACTGCTTCTATGTGTAGGCCTTGTCTTTTTTTCCTATACTGGTGTCTCCTTTGTAAGCTAAATAAACTTACTATATGACTCATATTAAAATAAATTAAACTAGATAAGATTCAAATTAAAATAAACTGAACTGGATGGGACTCAAATTAAAATAAACTAAACCTAATTTCTCAACTCAAGACTTGAATCAAAACTAATCAGATATCCATATAGGGTTAAGAATCCTCTGCCTGATCCGGATGTCCATACCAATTCTTTTGGGATGGAAAGAACTCGATCCCGTCGAGTATGGATCATTATGGCTCTGGTATCTCTTTAGTAGGTCTAGGTCGAGGCGCTGTAAGTCCTCTCGAGTAATTCATAAATCGTTAGATTTGGGGCGACCCTGCCATCAGATTAGGTAGCGTTGATAACCGTGGTTCCGGATCGTAATGGCTTGATCATCTAGGATACGCTCGATCCACTCTCCTCGCTCAGGCAAAATTGGTGGTGGACACTCTTGGGTAGGTTCGCTCTTGAAAGGAGGGTTAGGTCCAAAGCAATCACTAGGAATCGTCGCCGGTTCCCTATACTCTATTAGGTCTGCAATATTGAAGGTTGAGCTAATGCTTTAATCCAAGGGCAGATCTAGCACATAGGCATTGGGTCCTACCTTCTCTATCACTTTAAATGGGCTAGCTCCGTGAGCGTAAAGTTTCTTAACGGTCCCTGGCGGGAACTATTCAGGCCTAAGCCTAACCATGACAAAATCCTCTACACCGAATTCTTTGGCTCTTCTTCAAGAGTTAGCTAGTCTTTTATAAGTTTCATTACTTCGATTTATTTTATGGCTAATGTCCTTATATAAGTCTCCGATATGCTATGCAAATGCTTGTGCAGACTCTGAGACTCGTGTATGGAGGGATAAAGGAATTAAATCAAGTGGATGATTAGGCTTGTACCCGTGGACTATCTCAAATGGACTCTTGCCCATAAACCTATTTACTGAGCTGTTATAGACAAACTTTGCACGAGGTAGCAATAGAACCCACGTTCCTAGGTGTTCGCCTACAAGGCACCTAAGAAGGTTTCCTAGACTACGGTTCACCACTTCATTTTGTCTATCCATTTAGGGATGAAAGGCTGTAGAAAAATTAAGTTTGGTCCCTAATAGATGCCATTGCATTTTTCAAAAGTACTTGGTGAACCTAACATCCTCATCAAAAACAATGGTCTTGGGTAGGCCATGGAGCTTGACCACATTATCTAAGAAAAGTTGGGCTATTCTAGATGCATCAAAGGTTTGCGAACAAAGAATGAAGCGTGCCATCTTAAAGAACCTATCAACCACTACAAAGATAAAGTAATGTTTCTTCTGGGTCTTAGGTAATCCTAAAATGAAGTCCATACTGAGGTCTTACTAAGGACGATCAGGCACTGGCAAGAAGAATATAGGCCGGTGTTCTGCTTCTATTATTTTGCAACGACACAAGTTCGACATTGGGCGACTATTAGGGCAATGAGCCTTTTTAATCCTAGCCAATAAAATTGGTCCTCTATCGCTATGATGGTCTTATCTCTTCCAAAATGACCAGCTAATCCTCCAGCGTGCATTTTCCAGACTAGGAACTTTCTAAGTGATGTCCTAGGGATACAAAGTCTATTGCCCCTAAAAAGGTAACCATCATGGATGGTATAATCTCCACTGGTACTGGATGGTCATAGCCGAAGGGTCTTATGAATTTTACCAAAGTCAGGGCAGGTCTCATACTCATCTTTTATCGATTGAACCCTATAACTTTGGTGCTAACAGTACTCAACAACAAAGACTTATGGCTTAGGGCGTCTGGTACCTTATTTTCTATCTTGGCATGGTGTTTCAGGACAAAAGTGTATGCCTAAATGTATTCAACCCATTGTCGTGCCTAGAATTGAGCTTCTTTTGGGAGTTTAGAAATTGAAGTGCCTCATTATCAGAAAATAAAACAAACTCCTGCGGCGGTAAGTAATGTCTCCAATACTTAAGGGCCGGTATTACCACATAGAATTTTTTTATCATAGGTGGAACATCTAAGTTTAGCTTCATTTAGTTTTTCACTAAAGAAAGCTATGGAGTAATTTTCTTGGCTTAACACTCCACCTATGTGTTGGAAGATTATTGAAAAATTATATGCCCCAATTCTTTTGATTTTGATGATTACCAAAAGCCATGAGTACTGTAAAAGATGTGATATGTTTATTTACATGTGCAATGAATTTATCTTGAACAATCAATGAGAATGTTAAAGTTTGACATTAATCATTTTGAAAGTAACTTTAAGCTCAATGTTTAAGCTTTCAAAAAGAAATTTTATAATTCATAGATTAATCAATGAGTTTTTGAAATACTTCTTGAATTAATTCTTAATGTCAATTTTATTGAATTCAAGTCAAAACAATGATTTAAAATGAATCTGGAATGATTTTAAAGTCAATCAGAAAACTTTCTGATTTTTGATACGTTCCAGAGCCGACTCTTGAGTTTCAGAGTCACTCCCCTCAGAGAATAGAAATGACTATCTGTCTCGAGTTGACCCACGTAATTTCACAAGTCGACCCCCGATTCTGTCGAGCCGACTCTATGACTGTGCGAGTCGACTCCGCTCAGACACAAGAGGTGTATTTTTCTGAGCACTTCGCGAGTCGACCCCAACTTTTCATGAGTCGACCCTTTGAATTTCTAAATATTTCTATTTTTAGTATCACGACCTCGAGCCGACTCGGAAAAGCATGAGTCGACTCCAGCAAATCTGGGCGAGATTTTTTCGAATGCCAACTCAGCGTCAATGGTAAGATTTTTGATTAACGGCTATTTTTCTTTGTCTCTAACGGCTATATTTTTGCAGAATCTATAAATAGAGAAGCCGTTTTCAAATCAAAGATATACAAAAAGAGAGATATTTATTCCAAGAGAAAAGAAAGGAAAAATCGGAAAAACAGAGCATCAGTTGAAAAAAATCCGTGATTCAAAATAGAGTGAAAGAAAGAGTGTGAAATCCAAGGAAGCTCCTTCTGTGCTCAAGCTCAACAATCCAAGGAAGCTTCAGAAAAAAATCCAAGTGCTATTCAAGAGCATCTCAAGAGATTTTCAACACTTAAAGAAAGGAGGAAAAGCCCAAATCAACTCCAACACATATTCTGTGAAGAATCCAAGCTGAGGCCAGATTCTACACTTCAAAAGAGTTGAGGAAAAGAGGAAAAGAAGAAAAGCTCAAAGCCAACCATCTGCAAATCAGGCTTTTCTAAACCTTATTCTTACATTTGTTTATCTGCTCATTAAGGAGCCTTGTAACTAAACAAACAATATTTCTATTCTTTGTGTCTAGCTCAATCTGGGGGATTGAACTAGAGGAGGTAGTCTTACCTCAGTTCAAGCTTGGTTAAGCTTGGGTTAAGGGTTTTTTGTGCTGGTGAGCCCTTGAAAACCAGCTGGGTTCGTTGTGCACCCGAGAAAACAATAAGTTTGAGTTGTGAGCTTGTAAAACAACTCTGCTGTAATCTAGGGTGATTATAGTGTGGACCCAAGTGAATCTTGGGAGTGGACGTAGGTGTTGGATACACCGAACCACTATAAAATCTTTTGTGTTTGCTGTGTTCTATTGTCTCTTTCTCTATCTCTGTTTTATTCACTGCAATTTATATTTACTTTGCATTTGCCTTCATTCATCTCAAGCTAAATAATTTAAAAGGCTAATTTTTAAAGAACCCAATTCACCCCCCCTCTTGGGTTGTCATCTGGGCCAACAATTGGTATCAGAGCTAGTGCTCATTAGATTTTGATCACACGATCAAGAGCTAAAGTTCCAAATGGCAATACAAGTTGGTTCTTTTGCTGAAGGTTATTCTACGAATAGACCTCCACTTTTTAATGGCTCAAATTATTCTTATTGGAAAGCTAGAATGAGGATATTCATTCAAGCTTCTGATTATGAGCTATGGGGTGTTATAATCAATGGACCTAGTACACCCACACATGTTATAGATGGCACTATTGTTCCTAAGCCTGAAAGGACTGGAATGATAATGATAGGAAAATGGCACAGCTCAATGCTAAGGCCATGAATGTTTTATATTGTTCTCTTGATGCTAATAAATTTAATCGTATCTCTACTTGTAATTCCGCTAAAGAGATATGGGATAGATTAGAGGTTACCCATGAGGGAACCAACCAAGTTAAAGAATCTAAAATTAATATTCTTGTTCATAAATATGAATTATTTAGCATGGAACAATTTGAAACCATTGCATGCATGTACACTAGATTCACTGATATTGTAAATGGTTTGAAAAGTCTTGGTAAGACATATACTAACTCTGAACTTGTTCGAAAATTCTTAGGTCATTACCAAGATCATGGGAAGCAAAAATGACTGCAATCCAAGAAGCTAAGGACCTCAACACTTGACCCTTAGAGGAGCTTCTAGGATCCCTTATGACCCATGAGCTGACTATGAGGCAGCATGTTGAGGAGGACTCAAAGAAAAAGAAAGTTATTGCCCTCAAAGCTGCAAAAGAAGAAGAGAGCAGCAGTGATGATGATGATGATAATGATGAAGAGACTGCTCTCTTAGCGAAGAAATTTAAAAGATTTATGAGGAGAAAGAAACCCTTCCACAAGAAAAAATTTGGAGCTAAGTGGGAAGGAGAAAAGGATAAAAATAAGGACAAGGACAAAGAAAAGGAGAAAGACCCCTTGACTTGTTATGATGTAATAAACCGGGGCACTTTAGGAATGAATGTCCAAAATTGAAGAAAGCCTACAAAAAGAAAAAGAAGGTTTATATGGCGACATGGAGTGACAGTGAGGAATCTTCTTCCGAAGAAGAAGAACAAAAGGAAGTCGTAAACGTATGCTTTATGGCGGACGACAACGATGAGGTAAGTTCCGACAATCCTTGCGATGAATTTGCTTTCGATAAACTTTTTGATGCCTTTAATGAACTTGTTGGGGATTTCAAAGTTTTGAAAAAGAAATACAAGATTTTGAAAAATGAAACTTAACTTTCATTCAAGAAAAGAAAAATCTTAACAATGAAATTAAGAAACTTAAGTCTGAAAATAAAATTTTAATGAATGAAAAGGAATCAATCTCAAATGAAAAAGATAAACTAAAAAATGAGGTTGAAAAATATAAAAACATAGTTGATAAGTTTACATTAAGTTCAATTAAATTAGACATATTATTAAATAGTCAAAAAGCAGTTTTTGACAAAGCCGGATTAGGATATAACACTTTAAGAAAACAAAAATGACTTAAAAATATTTTTGTAAGTGCTGGCCAAAGTAATTTTACATGCTTTAAATGTAATCAAACAGGACATAAATCTTATGAATGTAAAATTCTGAGACCTAATAGAAACTTAAATGTTAAAGGGAAGAAAATATGGGTTCCGAAAGGAACAATATTTGTTAGTACTAACCATGAAGGACCCAAGAAAGCTTGGGTACCTAAACATAAAGTTTGATATCATTGCAGGAATGTCTTGTGGCCAAGAGATCAAAGAGAAAGGGGTATCTTGATAGTGGCTGCTCAAGACATATGATGGGTGACAAAGAAGAATTCATCATCTAGAAGAAAAGAAAGGAGGAGTTGTTACATTTGGCGACAATGGCAAAGGCCAAATCTTGGGGTTTGGTAACATTCAAATAACTCCCTCCACATATATTGAGAATGTACTTTATGTTGATGGTTTAAAGCATAACTTAATAAGTATAAGTCAATTGTGTGACAAAGGTTTTAAAGTATCTTTTGAATCTTCTTTATGCACTGTAGCTAATCCCATTGATAATAGCATTATTTTTATTGGAAATAGAAATGGCAATGTATACATGATTGATTTAGACAAATTGTCTACTAATAATCATTGCTTAGTTGCAAATAATGCTAATATAAATGAGATTGGTTGGTTGTGGCATCAAAGATTAGGTCACGCAAGCACACACCTAATTTCAAAACTAATTAAAATGGATTTAGTAAAAGGTTTACCTAAATTAGATTTTGAAAATAATAAAATATGTGATGCATGTCAGTTTGGAAAACAAACAAGAAGTTCTTTTAAATCTAAAAATATTGTTTCAACTTCTAGGCCACTAGAGCTACTTCACATGGACCTTTTTGGACCAACTAGAACCACAAGTCTAGGAGGAAAGAAATATGGTCTTGTGATAGTAGATGATTACTCTAGATTCACTTGGGTAATGTTTTTAGCTCACAAAGATGAGACTTTCTCGATATTCATGAAATTCTTCAAGAAAGTAACTAATGAGAAAAATACTACCATAGTGTCTCTAAGAAGTGATCATGGAACTGAATTTGAAAATCACTTATTTGAAAGTTTTTGCAATGAAAATGGTATTAATCATAACTTTTCAGCACCTAGGATCCCACAACAAAATGGTGTAGTTGAAAAAAAAATAGGACTCTAGAAGACATGGCCCGTACCATGCTATGTGAAAGTAAACTCCCGAAATACTTTTGGGCGGAAGCTATTAACACAGCATGTTACATCCTAAATAGAGCTTTAATAAGACCTATTTTAAAGAAAATACCTTATGAATTATGGCATGATAGAAAACCCAATATAAAATATTTTCATGCATTTGGTTGTAAATGTTTTGTTCACAATAATGATAAAAATAACTTAGGCAAATTTGATGCTAAATCTGACGAAGGAATATTCTTAGGATACTCAATAACTAGTAAAGCATATAGAGTATTTAACAAGAAAACTTTAGTTGTTGAAGAATCAATTCATGTAGTTTTTGATGAATCTTTAGCTACTCGTTCTGAAAAATTTGATGATGATGAAGATACAAATATAATTAAGAAAGATCTTGAAAAATTAAATATTGATGTATCTTTAGATCAAGATCAAGACACTAAAGATAATGATTCACCTAAGGTTGATGATACTAACACTAATCATAATGATGTAGATCTACCTAGGGATTGGAGATATGCTTATAGTCACCCTAAGGAATTGATTATAGGTGATCCATCTCAAGGAATAAGAACTAGATCATCTATGAGAAATATTAGTAATCATCTTGCATTTGTATCACAAATTGAACCTAAAACTATTGAAGAAGCTGAAAAAGATAATAATTAGATGTTAGCAATGCAAGAAGAATTAAATCAATTCACAAGAAATAATGTATGGACTTTAGTTGAAAGACCTAAAAATCATTCTGTTATAGGATCAAAATGGATATATAGAAATAAACTAGATGAAAATGGCATAGTAATTAGAAACAAAGCTAGATTAGTTGCAAAAGGATATAATCAAGAAGAAGGTATTGATTTTGATGAAACCTTTGCACTAGTAGCTAGATTAGAAGCCATTAGGCTATTACTTGCATTTGCATGTCATATGAATTTTAACTTATTTCAAATGGATGTAAAAAGTGCATTTCTAAATGGATTTATAAATGAAGAAGTATATGTAGAACAACCATCAGGTTTTGAAGATCACGAATTTTCAAATCACGTTTTTAAATTGCACAAAGCATTGTATGGTTTGAAACAAGCACCTAGAGCTTGGTATGATAGATTAAGTAAATTTTTAATTAAAAATGATTTTATAGGAGGAAATGTTGATAAAACACTGTTTTTGAAAAGAAAAGGTAAAGATTTATTAGTAGTTCAAATATATGTTGATGATATTATTTTCGGTGCTACTAACAATACTCTATGTCAAGAGTTTGCTAAGTTGATGCAGGGCAAATTTGAAATGAGCATGATGGGAGAACTCAACTTCTTCCTTGGACTCCAAATCAAACAAAGCAAAGAGGGAATCTTCATCAACCAAACAAAATACACAAGAGAAATCCTAAAGAAGTTTGGTATGGAATCAATTAAACCCCTCGGAACACCAATGAGTCCCTCATGCAAGCTGGACAAAGATGAAGAAGGTAAGAAGATTGATCAGAAATATTATCGAGGTATAATCGGATCCCTACTTTACTTAACTGCAAGTAGACCAGATATAATGTTTGCTGTTTGCTTATGTGCTAGATTTCAGTCTGAACCTAAAGAATCACATTTAATTGCTGTTAAAAGAATACTAAGATATGTAAGTGGAACAAAAAATGTAGGTTTATGGTATTCTAGAGAGTCCACATTAAATCTGATTGCATACACTGATTCTGATTATGCTGGATGTAAGTTAGATAGAAAAAGCACAAGTGGTGCATGCCAGTTCTTAGGAAGTAACTTAATCTCATGGTTTAGCAGAAAGCAAAATTCAGTTGCATTATCAACTACTGAAGCTGAATATGTAGCAGCTGGAAGTTGCTGTGCTCAAATCCTATGGATTAAGCGACAACTTGAAGACTATGGTATCACACTTGATAAAACACCTATAAGATGTGATAACACAAGTGCAATTAATCTAACAAAGAATCCAATTCAACATTCAAGAACCAAACACATAGAAATTAGATATCATTTTATAAGAGAACATGTTGCAAATAATGAAATCTGTCTTGACTATGTTAACACTAAAGAACAAATAGTAGACATATTTACAAAACCCTTAAGTGAAGAAAGATTCTGTTATCTTAGAGGAGAGTTAGGGATTTGTGATCTATTAGAATGAATTTGAAACCCCTAAGGAAATTTTATCTAAGATTCTTTCAAATCCTTGATCTTTAAGGAAATCTTATCTAGAATTCATATCTAATTGATCCATTCATATTCAATGATTATTTTATCAATTTTCATGATCAAATTCTAGACACATTTCAGAAATTTCATGTTTTTGCTCTGAAATGGTCTCGGAGCCGACTCGGTGAGTATCGGAGTCGACTCCTGGTTTTGACTGAAACTCTCGGGTTGACCCCTTCTCGGCGCGAGTCGACTCCACTTCGGGATGGTTTTCTGTGACTGTCCGGAGTCGACCCCTTGCTTTGCGCGAGCCGACTCGAAGTGGTCCCAGGTTGATTTATCTAGGGCAGAGTCGACTCGCCGTTCTTTTCAAACATCCCAATCTCTCAAAATACTCTCTCCAAAATATCTCCAGACCTTCCAAATTTCCAAAATCACTGATTAATCCTTCCAATCGACGAATGGCACCCAAAACTCGAGGTTCCAATCTTGCTGCGGCTGGTGTGAAGAGGAAGAGAGCCGTGAGGAAGACGGTGAGGCGTCCGGTTCGTGAGCCTTCTCCAAGCACGGATTCTACTTCATCATCTTTAACTCCAAATGCTTCTCCAGCCACTGCTCCTTCTCAGGTAGATAGATTAGCAGATAGAATCATTACCACGGGAAGAAAAGTGGATTTTGAGTTATTTAAGGCAGAGGGATTTCTCTTGGGAAGACAATTGATAGAAATGGGTTGGGAGAAGATCTGTTCCCTGGATTGCCCTACTTATCCCGCTCTTGTAAAGGAGTTTTATAAGAACTTGTCTAGAGGAGATCATGGTCTCATAAGCACTGTGAGAGGAAATAGGATTTCAGTTACTGTAGAGCTATTGTCAAGACTATTGGATCTACCCATGTCAGGAACTGCTACATTTTCTTCTGAAGACTGAAGCCCTGCTCTGTCTAGATTACTTAACCGAGAAGTTGTCGGTTTTGAGGAAGTCTTTGCCAACCAATTATCCCTAGAACTAAGATTGCTTCATAACATATGTAGTAGGATTCTTTTTCCAAAATAGGAAGATTCGATTATGTATCTGAAAGGGATATTTTTGTGATGGATGCTATTGTAACGGGCAAACCAATCAACCTTCCCAGTATGATTCTTTGGTATATTGCTGACTGTGGAGGAAAGAGGAAATCAAGCTTGCCCTATGGTATGATCCTCACCAAAATCTTCTAGAATCAGGGGATTGTTATTTCTGATAGTGAGCCATGAGGAACCTGAGGCACACAGACTTTTACAGCTTGGCCACCATTCATCGGATGGGTTTTATTAAGAGAAACGGGAGATGGGAGAGGAAAGGATTAGTAGAAGAGAGAGCTACGGATGTTAAGGCACCAGGTCCATCAGTTAGACACTCTTCACCTGCACCTCCGAGCCCTCCCACTTCTGCACCTGCTCCTACCCCCGCTCAGTTATTTGATCAAGCTTCATCCTCTTCTGCTGGCTTCTCAGAACTACAATTAAAGCAACTCAAAGGACTTTTGGATGATCAGTCAGAAAAATTAAAATCAGAGTTTGAAAATAAGTTCATGAATCTTAAGGAGACTCTATATTCTTTGGATGACCGGATCACTAAAATTGAGTCTACTCTCAGCACTTCTTCAAAGTCTTTAAGTGGTGATCTTAAGAACATTTTTGAAGAGCTTAAAGATATTTGCGGAGATGGCGAAACCTATTCTAAGAGCAATGCGGAGCTACAAGATAAAATATCAACTGCTTGCACCTTTGTGGATGAGAGGCTAAAGGATTATGTGAAATTACAGACTGATGGAATGAAGAATATAATAGATCATTTGACTAGGATTGTTAGAACTCATTTCTAATGTATTAAAAACTCAATCCTTGCTATGTATTGAAGTTATTGTTATGTTTTACATTTTGGTATCAATGTATTAGACACTTTGATGTATTAGACTCTTTGATGAAATGAAATGTCAATTTTGTTTACTCAATGTATTTCTTTCTATCAACGAATGAATGAATGTTTATGCTTCTCTACCTTTTTGTTGATAACAAAAAAGGGAGAGAGTTTTATAGTTTTATGATTGAATATGATTGAATATGCATATGAGAAAATCAAATTAATCAATGAGATAATTAATTGTATGATTAAGTTTCATAGGGGGAGCTACCTCATTCAGGGGGAGCCTAAGCCTATCTATGAAAACAAAATAAATTCACAAATCATTCATGCATAAACTCAATGTTTTTGTCATCATCAAAAAGGGGGAGATTGTTGGAAGATTATTGAAAAATTATATGCCCCAATTCTTTTGATTTTGATGATTACCAAAAGCCATGAGTACTGTAAAAGATGTGATATGTTTATTTACATGTGCAATGAATTTATCTTGAACAATCAATGAGAATGTTAAAGTTTGACATTAATCATTTTGAAAGTAACTTTAAGCTCAATGTTTAAGCTTTCAAAAAGAAATTTTATAATTCATAGATTAATCAATGAGTTTTTGAAATACTTCTTGAATTAATTCTTAATGTCAATTTTATTGAATTCAAGTCAAAACAATGATTTAAAATGAATCTGGAACGATTTTAAAGTCAATCAGAAAACTTTCTGATTTTTGATACGTTCCGGAGCCGACTCTTGAGTTTCAGAGTCGACTCCCCTCAGAGAATAGAAATGACTATCTGTCTCGAGTCGACCCACGTAATTTCACGAGTCGACCCCCGATTCTGTCAAGCCGACTCCATGACTGTGCGAGTCGACTCCGCTCAGACACCAGAGGTGTGTTTTTCTGAGCACTTCGCGAGTCGACCCCAACTTTTCATGAGTCGATCCTTTGACTTTCTAAACATTTCTATTTTTAGTATCACGACCTCGAGCCGACTCGAGAAAAGCATGAGTCGACTCCAGCAAATCTGGGCGAGATTTTTCCGAATGCCAACTCAGCGTCAACGGTAAGATTTTTGATTAACAGCTATTTTTCTTTGTCTCTAACTATATTTTTGTAGAATCTATAAATAGAGAAGCCGTTTTCAAATCAAAGATATACAAAAAGAGAGATATTTATTCCAAGAGAAAAGAAAGGAAAAATCGGAAAAACAGAGCATCAGTTGAAAAAAATCCGTGATTCAAAATAGAGTGAAAGAAAGAGTGTGAAATCCAAGGAAGCTCCTTCTGTGCTCAAGCTCAACAATCCAAGGAAGCTTCAGAAGAAAATCCAAGTGCTATTCAAGAGCATCTCAAGAGATTTTCAACACTCAAAGAAAAGAGGAAAAGCCCAAATCAACTCCAACATATATTCCGTGAAGAATCCAAGCTGAGGCCAGATTCTACACTTCAAAAGAGTTGAGGAAAAGAGGAAAAGAAGAAAAGCTCAAAGCCAACCATCTGCAAATCAGGCTTTTCTAAACCTTATTCTTACATTTATTTATCTGCTCATTAAGGAGCCTTGTAACTAAACAAACAATATTTCTATTTTTTGTGTCTAGCTCAATCTGGGGGATTGAACTAGAGGAGGTAGTCTTACCTTAGTTCAAGCTTGGTTAAGCTTGGGTTAAGGGTTTTTTGTGCTGGTGAGCCCTTGAAAACCAGCTGGGTTCGTTGTGCGCCCGGGAAAATAACAAGTTTGAGTTATGAGCTTGTAAAACAACTCTGCTGTAATCTAGGATGATTATAGTGTGGACCCAAGTAAATCTTGGGAGTGGACGTAGGTGTTGGATACACCGAACCACTATAAAATCTTTTGTGTTTGCCTTGTTCTATTGTCTCTTTCTCTATCTCTGTTTTATTCACTGCAATTTATATTTACTTTGCATTTGCCTTCATTCATCTCAAGCTAAATAATTTAAAAGGTTAATTTTTAAAGAACCCAATTCACCCCCCCCCTCTTGGGTTGTCATCTGGGCCAACACTATGCCTACTCCCGATGTGTCACACGCAACCTCAAACACCTTAGAAAAGTCTGAAAGTCTAAGTACGGGTGCATGAGTCATCCTATCCTTAAACTCTAGGAAGGCCTTTTTAGCTGACTTATCCACTTGAAATTACTCTTCCTAATACAATCATGATGGGTGCGATGATGGTGCTAAATCCCCTAATGAATCTCCTGTAAAAGGTTGCTAAGCCATGGAAGCTGCGGACATCGTGGACATTCATGGGTACTGGCCACTCTACGATCGATCTAACCTTTTCAGGATCCACTGAGACACCTTCTGAGGTTACCACAAAACCTAGAAAGATAATCCTATGCATCATGAAATCACACTTCTTAAGGTTTGCATAAAGGCTATTCTCTCTAAGGGTCTGACAGATTAATCTGAGATGGTTAAGATGGTCCTCTTTGGTCTTGCTATAAATTAATATATCGTCAAAATAGACCACTACAAATTTTTCCTTGTACTCTTTCAGGACCTGGGTCATAATTCTCATGAATGTATTAGGTACTTTTGAAAGCCCAAAAGGCATCACGACCCATTCAAACAGACCATCTCTAGTCTTAAATGTAGTCTTCCACTCATCCCCTGGTCTAATTCTAACCTGATGGTAACCACTCTGAAGGTCTATCTTGGAAAAGATGGTGGCACCCGTCATCATGTCTAACATGTCATCTAATCTAGGGATAGGAAACCTATATTTAATAGCAATTTTGTTGATGGCCCCACTGTCCATGCACATTCTCTAGGCACCATCCTTCTTAGGGGTTAAGAGTGCAAGAACTGCACAAGGGCTTAAGCTCTCCCTAATGAATCCTTTTCTAAGTAATTCTTCCACTTGTTTCTGTAGTTCTTGATGCTTAGTGGGGTTCATCCTATAATAGAAAAGGTTTGGGAGGATGGATCCTAGGATCAGGTCAATGGTGTGTTGGATGTCTCTCAGGGGTGGTAACTGATTAGGCAACTCTTCAGGAAAGACATTCTTAAATTCCTTTAGGGTCTCAATTACTTCAGTAGGTTGTTCCTTTTGGACTGATTCATGGATCTCTTTAGTGGTCAAAATCTAAATAGAGTTACCCTCATTGATTTCCTTTTCTAATTCCTTAGCTTTAATCAGATTAACTCTTGGCTTGCTATCCTTAAGGCTACTATATCCTTTCTTGATTAGATCCCTAGGTGGAACTGGATGTATTACATACTTATTTCCATTATATTTAAAAGAGCAGATATTGGATCGACCAAACAAGATGGCATCATGATCGTAAAGCCAAGGTAGACATAATATAATACTACTAACACCCATAGAAATTACATCGCATCCGATCTTTTCTTCATAATTTTGCAATTTGATTAGTATTTGGCATCTAGACTTGATTGGGATAGAGGTGGAATCTACCCACGAGACCTTATAGAAACTAGAATGAGGAACTGTGGTCAATCCTAATGATTTAACTGTATTGACAGAAACAACATTAACACAACTCCTGCCATTAACTATTATCTTGAGCACCTTATCCACTATTTTAACAAAAGTCTGCAGGATGTTAGTCCTATGCCAATTTTCTTGGTCCTTAGTTTGAGTATGGGTCAAAATACATCTAATCACTCATAGTAGATCTTTAGAATCAAATATTTCCTTCTCTTCATCGTACTCATCTATCAGATGGGTATCAGCCTCATAGACCTCTTCCTCAGGCTCAACTAGGGGCTCAGACTCAGTCTCATATAACTATCTCTATGAAGGGATCTGACTGGGTACTGGCTGATCATATGCCTTGGTTTGTTGCATCTAAAGCATTTAATATGGGGGTTGGAATTTCTCTGGACCTCTACAGATTTGCCCTTATTCTCTCTCTAAGGTATAGGGGTACTATTCTGTGATCGACTCAACTTGGTTCGGCTTGTACTGGGTTGGCTAGTGTTGGGTCGACTCGGATAAGTCTGGTGGGGGTCTGAGTACTGGGTAGGTTTGGAATGACTAGGATAGGCTTGGCTAGATCCTGGATATGGGCTAGGGCTTTTGATAGTCTATGATCTATGATAGGGTAGCCCTCTCTGAAAACGTTCATAATTCCTAGCAACTTGGTAAGCTTCTTCTAAATCGTGTATCCTTCTCAGGTAGAGTTCTCTTTGAATATCTGTTCTCAGGCCATACCTAAACTTGGATAGGGTGACTTCCTTAGGCTGAATGATATTATACCTCATGGTATACTCTTGGAATATAGCAATGTATTCATTTACAATTTTGCTATCCTGAATTAATCCCTACCACTGGTCCAATAGGCTCTAGTCATACGATATGGGGACATAATTGGATCAAAGTCTAGCCTTCATGGCACGCCAGGTGACTATGGGGTCCCTACCCTCTAGTGCTTGCCTTTGCTCTATAATGGCCCAGTATAACCTAGCCTATCGTACTACTTGAGCTTGGCAAATCTAAACTTACACTCCTCAGATATGTCGTACCAGTCAAAGTACTGGTCCATCTCTTCCTTCCAATCTAGGTAGTCCTTAGGGTCCATAGAACCATCAAAATAGGTGCTTCAAGTCTGACACCTAAAGGCTCTTTCTTCTTGGTCTACTGCCTCATGATTGGGTCTCCTAAGGAGGACATCTAGGACTGGATCAGGTCAAGGTGGTCTCCTAGACCCATCCCCAAAGTGAGGATCATGATGTGGAGGTCCCCTAGGGTTTGGCCTTATGTAGAGGTTAGGCTATTGGGCTCTCCTAAGATGAGGTTGGGTCTCATGATCAGACTCAGTGTGGGCCTCATGGGCTTCTTCTAGGATGCCTAACCTAGTTTTAACTTGATCGAACCTGGATCCTAATCTAGCCTCAGATTGCTTGATGTCTTAGTTCATTCGGGCTAGTTGTTCAGTGATGATCCTTAAGTGATCCTCAATGTTTTAATTAGCCATGGGTTCAGCCTATAATGGAGATGGTGACGGGCAAAAAGATGCTCCTGATCTAGTGCACATGCAAGCACAATCAAGCACACAAGACTAAGACTGACTCGGACTACGGTATGCTAGACCTAGTCATCCAGAGTAAAGGATTTGGCTTAATGCAAACCAATTTAACAGTAACTTTTCAATTGGCTAGTTGGGATAGGTAAGAGGGGGGAAGGTTCATCCTGCAAATTGCAGGTGCCTAATTAGAATAACCCCAATACTCTGTTAAGTCGTTTGACATTTGACCTCCCTTCTAGACACCAATTTCAAAGCATACGCTAGATTGATTTATGCTAGTCTCCTCCAGTACATTAGATCGACTGTTGGTGTCCCTAGCCCTCTAGGGCAAATGTCAATTAAGTTGCTACTCAGTTTTAGATTAGAGACTTGGGATTGAAATTCATGGATGGATATTTTGGGCCAAGAAAGGGGTCTTAATCCCTCCCTTATCTGACATCAATGAGAGCCCTTAAGAGTAATTTAATGCAAATGAATGATATACAAAACATAAACCCTAATCTAGAAATCTATAAATAGAAATAAATCTCAGAATTTTTTTTACAGATCAAATTAAATTTTTAAAAATTAACAAAAAATACCTTCAATTATATTGAATCCAAAAAAATAAATTTCATAATTTTTTGATGTGTATGCAGACAAAAATAATTTAATTAACAAAATTTTAGGAATTTTTATAATTTCTATGGCATGCAATTAATTCACAGATCAAATTAAATTCTTAAAAAATAATAAAAAATACTTTAAATTATAATGAATCCAGAGAAATAAATTTTGTAATTTTTTGATGTGTATGCAAGCAGAAACAATTTAATTAATAGATATTACTGATAATAACGTGAATTAAAAATCAAGCCATAACCATGCTCTGATACCAAACTGATGTAGGACCGATTCACATGCAAGTAAATTTTATATGATTCATGATTGTAGTTGATTAGTCTCCCAAAGTAATAGCCTAAGAGAGATTCAGAAAAACTCATAGTAATCCGCATGCGAAAAGTTTCACAGAAAAGTAAAGAAGAAAGACCGCCAAAGCTAAGAATCCCCGGTAGGGTTTGCTCTTCTTCAATAATGTTACTAGTAGATTAGAGGGATGTACCTGGCATGAGGGAAAGATCAAAGTGCTGAAGGGATCGCTCTGCCTAGTGGATGCGCCCTAGATGACCAAGCCTCAAGTCCATGGATTTACGGCCAGGTATCTGCTGACCTAGATGATGATCACCTTGAATCCTGGATTCATGGCTACTGAGGGATCTGCAAGATCACCATACAAGGGCTAATAAGAAAAGAAAAAAATTAGAATAAAGGTAAAGAGATGAAGAAGATGTGGAGAAGGATGTGGGGGCGGCTGAGGGTCCTTGGGCATCCCCTAGATGGGGCAAGGCAGTGGCTAGGGCTCTTGGGTGGCTCTTGAAGGGGTGCAAGGGGCGGCTAGGGTTTGAAGCATCCACTGGTGGATGGCAAGAAGGCAGCTAGGGTTTAAGGTTGGGCGGCTTGGATGTAGGCATGCACAGGAGCAAGAACACAGGAACATCAAGAAAAATATGACTCAAAATAATCGATTGATTGTATTAATTGATTGAAATGTTTGATACTTTTTTTCATACAAGAGGGTCTCTTTTTTAGGATAAGAGATTTGGGGCCTAAGTAAATACAAATATAAAAATAAAAAGAGGTGCTCCTTTTCATAAAAGAAAATTTAAAATAATTTTAAAATTGGCGCCCACTTTCTTCCTAAAATATGGATTAAGTGGTGCCCTTTAAATTTGAATACATGGAAGAAAATTTAAAATTCAGTAATTTGGGGTAGCCATATTGGGCATCCTTCACTTGCTTCTTTGAGCTGAATTCAGGGTTAAAATTTTTAAAAGAACTGGGTGGCAATATGAGCATCCTTCACTGCTGCAATTCAGGGCTGAAAATTTAAATTTGAGCGGCATGCATTTGGGCATCCCTTCACTGCTTCTACGTGTAGGCCTTGTCTTCTTTTTCCATATTGGTGTCTCCTCTTGTAAGCTAAATAAACTTACTACAGGACTCACATTAAAATAAATTGAACCGGATAGAATTCAAATTAAAATAAACTAAACTAGATGGGACTCAAATTAAAATAGACTAAACCAGATTGTATTGATTGATTGAAAGGTTTGATACTTTTTTCATACAAGAGGGTCTCTTTTTTAGGATAAGAGACTTGGGGCCCAAGTAAATACAAATATAAAAATAAAAAGAGGTGCTCCTTTTTATAAAAGAAAATTTAAAATAATTTTAAAATTGGCGCCCACTTTCTTCTTAAAATATGGATTAAGTGGTGCCCTTTGAATTTGAATACATGGAAGAAAATTTAAAATTCAGTAATTTGGGGTAGCCATATTGGGCGTCCTTCACTTGCTTCTTTGAGCTAAATTCAGGGTTAAAATTTTTAAAAGAACTGGGTGGCAATATGAGCATCCTTCACTGCTGCAATTCAGGGCTGAAAATTTAAATCTGAGCGGCATGCATTTGGGCATCCCTTTACTGCTTCTACGTGTAGGCCTTGTCTTCTTCTTCCATACTGGTGTCTCCTCTTGTAAGCTAAATAAACTTACTACATGACTCACATTAAAATAAATTAAACCGAATAGGATTCAAATTAAAATAAACTGAACTGGATGTGACTCAAATTAAAATAGACTAAATCGGATTGTATTGATTGATTGAAAGGTTTGATACTTTTTTTCATACAAGAGGGTCTCTTTTTTAGGATAAGAGAGTAAGGGCCCAAGTAAATACAAATATGAAAATAAAAAGAAGTGCTCCTTTTCATAAAAGAAAATTTAAAATAATTTTAAAATTGGCGCCCACTTTCTTCCTAAAATGTGGATTAAGTGGTGCCCTTTGAATTTGAATACATGAAAGAAAATTTAAAATTCAGTAATTTGGGGTAGCCATATTGGACGTCCTTCACTTGCTTCTTTGAGCTGAATTCAGGGTTAAAATTTTTAAAAGAACTGGTGGCAATATGAGCATCTTTCACTGCTGCAATTCAGGACTGAAAATTTAAATCTGAGCGGCATGCATTTGGGCATCCCTTCACTGCTTTACGTGTAGGCCTTGTTTTCTTCTTCCATACTGGTGTCTCCTCTTGTAAGCTAAATAAACTTGCTATAGGACTCACATTAAAATAAATTGAACCGGATAGGATTCAAATTAAAATAAACTGAACTGGATGTGACTCAAATTAAAATAGACTAAACCTAATTTCCCAACTCAAGACTTGAATCAAAACTAATCAGATATTCACATAAGGTTAAGAATCCTCTTCCTAATCCTGGTGTCCGCACCAATTAACCAACTCTTCTAGAAAGATAGTTCCCTAAGATGTGGGACTTATAAAGGCAAGTTTTGATAAGGCATCAGTGTGACTATTTTTTTGCTCAACGAACAGCTTGAATATTGAAATGCTTAAAGGTTGGAGTTAGGCTTTTTACTTTATTCAGGTATTTTTGTATATTCAGCTCTTTGGCTTCGTATTCACTTTAGACTGTGAGTCATTATATGCCTTTAGCCGAGCTATCCCAAGTTCTTTAGCCAACTTTAGACCAGCAATCAGTGCCTCATATTCAGGTTTATTGTCAAAAATTGTGAATCTGAATTTTAATGCATAGGTTAGCTTGATCTCTTACAAGCCAATAAAAATTGGCTTTGTTCCACTCCTTGTGCCATTGGAGGATAGATCTACATACAAGTCCTAATTTGGTAGTTGTGGATGTTTATGTAAGTAGAGATAAGCATGGATTAGATTAGATTAGTTCCAAGCTAAAACCAAGAATTGACCCAATCAAGATGCCAGAATATTTGACCGAGAACCAAATTATTTTTATCTTGAAACTAATTCAAAACCAACCCAATTAGTTTTGATCAGTTTTGGATCGATTTAAGGGTAGAACTTATATTTCTTTTTTGTGTTAGCTTCAATCTTATTTTTTTACTTCTTTTACTATTTTTAATATAATAAATGTTCTTTTCTTAGTTATAAAAGTTGAATGATAGGCTAAGAGTCATCAAAAAAAAATACTACAAAAACTCACAATATTGATCAATATTATTTAATTTTTCTCTTTTTCTTTAGATGACACTTGTCTAATAGCTAATGGCCAATTTTTTCCTTGATTGTGCTAATTAAAAAGGGTACATATAATATTTGTTAATTAATTTAACATTAATTATCTTTAATAGAGATGGTGGATGGTATATATTATATTTAAGGTCCCTAATTTTATTTTTAAGGGCACTTTATTTTTTTGAAACAAATTTATAATCAGTTCTCAAGTTAGAATTAAGGACTTTGGACTCATAACAAACCTTATGAACACTCAAAACCAAACCAACCTAATTCAATTAAGTCAGGTTGGTATTGGTTTTTGAGTCATCAAAATCTATTGCTCACTCTTAAATGTAGATAAATTTGTTTCTAATACCAAATCTAATACAAGCAAATTTAGCTTTGATATTGAATCTGATGTAGGTAAACTTAGCACGAATAACTACTAATCATGCATCAACT
The DNA here is from genome assembly GCA_900491605.1 of Calamus simplicifolius. Lineage (NCBI taxonomy): Eukaryota > Viridiplantae > Streptophyta > Magnoliopsida > Arecales > Arecaceae > Calamus > Calamus simplicifolius. The sequence continues at coordinate 898,788 of UESW01004424.1, forward strand.
TCAAGGGCCTTCAATCCAGCATATCTAAACATTTTGAAGAAATTATGGCCTCACATAACTTAAGTAAGAAATTACTCTAAGTTAAAAAAAGACTCATAATTTTATAATTTAATTAATTAATTTAATGAGGTACATTAGCGGCCTATTTATAGAGTAAAAGTGATTAAAAAATGACTAAAGTCAAAATACTCTCAAAAATAAAAGTTAGAATCATAGACCTATTCAACATTGATAAAAATAAGACTTTTAGATAAAACAAGACACATTTCATAAAAAATAAAACTCCTAAAGAGCTACTTAATAGAGTTACCTTAAAAATCAAAAAGTTTTTTATTTTTACTTTTCCTGGTTACATCAACTCCCCAAGGTTGAAGATTTGACTCTTAATGAATGTTTTATTATTTATAGAGATCTAGATTAAGTCTTTGAAGGGAATCTACATACAACATTTTAAAGCATAATGTGAGCCTTTAAAAGCATTTGAACTTCTTTCTTACTAGAAAATCATTTTAATCAACCCTTCTTTTGCTCCTTATTTAATTTTTTCTTGCCTCTTCTTAATAAAATCATTTCTAATGGAATAGCAGCCAAAATTTCCATACTTCTCCTTTTATTTGAATTTTACTTCTTAGTATTAAAATAAATTAATTTGCCTACTTAGCTTATCCCAACTTTGTTTGATAAGTTTGTTCCGAAAGGATACTAATTTATATTTTTAAACTTTCTATATTTGTATAAGGCTTGTTAGTTTCTTTTCCTATGATTTGAAAATTGAATTGATCGATGAGGAATGTAAGAAACTTTCTTAAATTTTATATTTTTCTTCCAAATAAAAGTATGGTTGGTAACAATTTCATCATTATCTAGACCATAACTTCTCTTAACTTTTCTTTTATCTTCTCTTTGTGAATGAGATGAATGGACCTTATAACCATTCATATTTTATTCTTTCAAGACTTTCTCTATCATCTTTGTTTTGGTGTTAAGATTTTCTTTTGGATATATTGCTTCATTCCTTAAATTGCCATTGCAATTATTTTTTATGCTTTTAGTTGGCTCTAATTAATTATCCTTAATTATGCCAAGTGAAGATATTCTCACCTTTACTGCTGTACTCTTTGGTTCATCTCTAGCTTTCTAATTATCTACCTTTCTAATTTCGTATCAGCATTCTTTGAATCAGAAACAAACTCTTGCGCTATTGAAGTTAAAACATCAATATCCATTTCTCTTTTATTGCCTTTTAAATTTTCTACATTCTAATCATCTTTATGCTCAACATCTCGATATGCTTTGTGCTTGTTAAGGCTAAGTAGCTCAGTTTGGAGACTCAGTTTGAGATCTCTCCTAATTATCCTAAAAATATATATGATCACTTTCTCGATGAATAAGATCTTTATCATCAATTCATGAATGACTAATAGCATGCGGTTGTTGTTTATTGAAAGGACATCACACCAAGCTCAATCAATATAGTTTTCCCTTCATCTAAATATAATCAATATTAATGCTTCAATGACTTAGCTAGGTACTTTTACTTATCACTCTCCACATATAGCGTCAATCTATTGATGTCCAAATCTAATCTTCATACATCAATAAATAAGATGTCTCATGCATGATAGAGCACCTATCCATGTTGATTCTTTTGCCTTCCTATGCCCAAAAAAAGAAGATTATTAGGGCTTGAATTTATCCTTTAAGAAAAATTCTTTGACCCTCAAGTTAGCTGAAAGTGAATTAGAAGGAGGTTCAAAGGCTTTTGAATGAGTTACTTAGGAACCTAGCTATGACTTGAGCAAAAGAAGAGATCTTGTGTATCACAGTGTGATTAGGATTACTTTTATAGATATATAAAGGAGTTATATTTTGATCTGAACTCTTATATCGATTAGCTCTAAATAATCTAAATTCTGAAAAAAGTTGTAGCCATGAAGGAATATTTCTATAACAAATCAGCTAACTCCTTCTTGGATTGGTATTCCCTATAAAGAGAGTTCCAATTGAACTAGGATGTATCGATTGTCACAAAGTAAAATTTTTTTTTCATTAAAATTTTATTTCTTTGTTTTAGCATCTAATTCTACCACGCATCCTTATAAGATTAGATAGTGAAACATTACCATTGTGATTTCAATTATAATATATTATACAAATATCTCATAAAAAACATGTTATATCAAAATGAAATAACGTTGCTATTTGATGAAATCATCATTTTCATAATATTATTTTTGAATTTATAGCATTATACAGTATAAAATAAGATAAAGTAAAGATTATATATATATGGTACTAAATTTGATTCCTAATTAAATGGGTTGTTTCTAAAATTAATTAAAAGTGTTATTGACCAACTTAAAGTTCCTAACTTTTATTATATAAAAAAAAAATCCTGTACTTAATAGCGTAAGGCATGGAAGACGTGAAAATTAGGCAAGGCACTTTGGTCATTTCTGGAAGATAGCTGTATTCATTGCATCTAGTAGTTATTCCACTGATTCTTTACCCTCTCCCACACTTTTTTTCCGTGTCGCCATCATCTTTCAACACACTGTCAAATCTCTCGTCCATAAACGCGGAATCCTGTGCTCCCATCCCCCCCACCTTCTCTCTCTCTCTGTTTCTCTCTCTCTCTCTCTCGGAAAAAAGAAAAATAGAAATTTTCAAGTCTTATCTCCCCTCCCCATTAGGCCAAAAAATCTATCCATCACCTTCAGAGCTCCGGAGACCAAAAGCATGAAATCCATCGGTCCCAGAACCCCTCGTGTTCTCTCGCAGCAGCAGTGACCAGCAGAACCGCAGGCGAACTTCCCACTTCATCAAAGGAAGCCAAAAAAGAGTAAGATTCCACATTCCACCCCCCAAATCTTTCCCTGAAGCCCGAAATAAAATTCAATCCCCATCTGATCGCCCTACGGATCCCCATCCGATCATTCTAACCCCTCTAAATCTGTCAGCAGATCACAGCCATCTCACCCCATCCATATACCATCACCCTAAAGAGCCAAGAGAGCTTCAACCAGCAGGCAGCAGTCATGCCCACTATCAACTTGAATTATATCAATATATATTAATCTGGTTTTCTCTCTGTGTGCGCACGCGCGAGTAAAAGGGCAAAAATAAAATAAAATAAAATAAAAATATATCAGCATGCACCAAATCCCAGATCAATCATCATTATTTGATTATCATCATCAGCAACAAAACTATAACATATAAGCAATAACTACCTTTTATCTTAGCAGATATATAGTCCCCCACCCCAGAAAGAAGAGCAAGAAGAGCTACGAAGGAGGTAAGTTTGGTTGCTAGCTAGCTTCCACATATAAGACGATGGAAATGGTACCAAACCCAGATAGCCCGTCTTCCGAAGGCTTCACCACCAGCCCCAACGCCGCCTCCTCCTCCGCCGCCTCCAATCCCTCCTCCTCCACCTCGGGTCCCTCTCCGAGCCGCTACGAGTCCCAGAAACGCCGCGACTGGAACACCTTCGGCCAATACCTCAAGAACCACCGGCCGCCTCTCAGCCTCTCGCGATGCAGCGGCGCCCACGTGCTCGAGTTCCTCCGCTATCTGGACCAGTTCGGCAAGACCAAGGTCCACACTCAGATGTGCCCCTTCTTCGGCCATCCCAACCCGCCGGCGCCCTGCTCGTGCCCTCTCCGCCAGGCCTGGGGATCCCTCGACGCCCTCATCGGCCGTCTCCGCGCTGCCTACGAGGAGAACGGCGGCAAGCCAGAAGCCAACCCCTTTGGCGCCCGCGCTGTCCGTCTCTACCTCCGCGAGGTACGCGAGATGCAGGCCAAAGCTCGCGGCATCAGCTACGAAAAGAAGAAGCGCAAGAAGCCGCCTCCACAGGCGCATCATGGTGGCCACCCAGGCGCCGGCCCATCGGACCATCCCCATAGCCCCCCGCCGGCCACCGGTGCAACAGCCTGATCATTGGATGAGTTCGAGGGTCTTGACTTCCTTTGGTTTGTCACTCACTCACACATATTGGTATGTCTATCTGCACAAGATTGTTGCTCAGTAGTAGTATCTTGCTCTTTAAATTACTGCTGTGAAACTTTTGAGAGTTGCTGTTGTTAGTGGTAGCAGTTGTAGCAGTAGAAATTGTAGCACGAGCCGCTGCTGCTGCTGCAACTACATTAGCATTGAATAGTAGTTGTAGTGGTGAAGGTAGTAGTAGTCATCGCCGTCGTCGTCGTAGTAGTAGTAGTGCTATTAGCTAGTAGCAACAGTCGTAGAAGTAGTGGTAGAGGAACGACGGAGTTACTGTACTTTGGAACTGATATTTCATTTCTTACAGAAATATTGTACTTGAGATCTCATGTATGGCAGGTGCTAGATTTTTGAACATCATGAGTCAATCCTTTCAGTTTGTTTCTTTTATGGAATTAAAGTAGTGGTAGAAGCTATCTATCTTGAGATCGCGAGTCGGTGAAGAGATTGCCTATCATCCACATCTTCGTGCTTCAATTGGGCAGACCTTTTTTTGGTTCAGCAACCTTTTCCTTCTGTTTCCATTTCTTTCGCTCCTTTACTTTCAGCTCTGATCCATCTGGGAGTTGTTGGGATTTTCCTTCTCTTTGGAATTATTTACTTCTTATGGAAGGGAAAAGGACTGGGCCTCCAAAGGAAAGTCTTGCCACAGGTGTCCTATCAGAGTTGTTTGGTTCTAGCAATTATGTTGATATATGGAAGTGACCGGACTGGGAGGCTATGAAATTCTTCTCATTCCTTTGTATATATTTCTCGCAAGATAGCAAGTGGGGGATTTTGTTCCCGGTCCTTTCAGTCACAGCTAGTTCCATCCACTATTCTTTTCGTGTTCAAGAAACGAGTCCAATTCAGGGGGCATCCACATGCTTGGATAGAGAGAGCTCTTCAATTAGCAGAACTGCATATTCATATACTTGGATGATTATAATGATATAGTGGAAGATGTTTAGAATCCAGATGCAGACAAAGGACTTCCTATTCATTTCCTAGAAATAAGCTGTGGAAAATATAAGATATATTATGTTGCACGCAATAAATGCATGCTGGGCAATAAATCTTTGTTTAAATTAATATTCAATGATCCAAGGACTAAAAGGTGTAATGGGATTTGATAGGCCCTCAGATTCAAAGCCAATTTGCCCGACAAGAAATATTTGTGGCTAAAAAGTTGGTTCATATGACTGGCGGATGTTTGGTTCCCCTTTTGGATTATGATCGCATTCTTTTGTTGCATTTCGATGCTGTTAGAATACCTCTTGTTCTTTGCTAAGTTGTCATGCTTCCATTGTTCCTTTTTCTTTACCTGCTTCATGTCTTACTGTGTTTTGCGTTAGTGCTATTGTATGCATAGAAGATCTTCTAGGGAAATGCTGACATCCTTATCGAGAATTTTATTGCACCAATTAACATGGCAAATTATTCTTGTACAATCTGCCAGAGGAAATGCATAAATCTACTAAAGGGTCCATAATGAATAACCATGACTTAATTGAAAATAAGAGCCATTAAATTTAAACATTATTTTCATCAAGGCAAAAAAAAAAAAAAAAAAAATCATCCATTAAATCGAATGCTCATTTGAAAAGCATTTTTCGAGATAGTTCATCCTATACTTTACCTAGTGTTACGTATGTTGATCTTGATGATAGAGAGAGTCATGGATGAATTAACTGAATTTTATTAATGCTCCTAAATGTTGACAACATGGTGCTTTATTATGTTAACATCTAGCATGTCTTCTATTTTGTAATTAAATTGATTTTTAGCATCAAAATTTTACCTAATAAACAGTGTTCGATCAGACAAAAATACTAGAGATTTTTATGTATGCTTACTATGAGACTAGTCATTTGCCAGACAGCTCTAGAATCTGCAAATTAGATTTGCATGGTATCTTTCCAATACCCTTTCACATAAATATTGGGTTTAGTATGCTCAAATAATATTATGTATATGTGTACCAGTAAAACTTAGGGATTTTTTCTTTTCCTTTCGTCTTCCATTCTTCCTGACTAAAATATGGATCAAACCAATAGACCCATCCTCTATTACTGTTTGTGCAGTTTGAAGAATTATTTTCCTTAATCTAGTGAGGCACACACACACACACACACACACACACACACACACACACACAGAGACTTGAGCAGTAAAATAGAAGTTATCTATATATTTTGAATATATAGATAACTGCTATATATATTATCCTCCTAATTCTTACAGCTGGCGTATATCCTCAACATTATGCATTCCTAGACAACTCCTCAAGAGCTCTCATACTTCATGATATTATCACAACCCAGTCCTTATTTGGATTGAGAGCATGACATGGCCACATAAGTCCTTGGTGTTACTTAGGAGTTATGCAAGGCCATGTCATGCACTCAATCCAAATAAGGATTGGGTTGTGACAGATATTTTCTTCATTTAAGACATTTCGTACAATAGGTACATCTTCTGACTCATTTAGTCATACCATTGGACATCATTATGTACTGGTGAGCTTGTGAATAAATTCCTTGATGCCATTTTTAGCATGTTAGATCTAGCTATCCAGGAAGTCAGAAGATTATATATTCCATAGAATCTAAGTGGCTAAAGTGATAAGGTTTTTGAGTGTTGTCCCGTAATTGGAACAGGCCTTTTGAGGCTTGAGGAATAGTTTTGACTGCAACAATGTGTAATCCAAGACATGTTCAAACACATATCATCGGAATCGGAAAGATGCCAATGTGGCAGATGTTAAAATTTCAGGGAAAAAAAAAAAAAAAATCAAGAAAGAGTTAGGGATCTGCATATGGTAACAGTTGCACCATCTAAGAACAAAATAGGACGCAGAGACCGCAGCTAAATTCATATCGGCATAAATAATTAATGACAAAGCAACTTGAAAGTCCTAGAATGAAAAGAGGCCAAAATGTGTACTGGTTTTAGGAAGAGGATCGGCATTCAACTTAAATAAATCAAATGGAAAATAAGTTCTTAGAGAGTTTAATTAAGATGTTGTAATGGCTTAGGTAGGATGCATGCAGCTACACCAATAGGAATGAATGGTTGAATTATAATTTATGATGTGCAATTTCTCATATATACTAGCGATCCAGGCAAGTGCAATGATGTCAATGACCAAACAGAAGTGTGATTAAGACGTATGGACTTGTCAATATTTTATAGAGGGGGAATTCTTTTCTCCCCCTCGCTCTCCTTCCCCTCCCTCAATAAGAAAACAAAAAAGGACGTGTAGACTTGGTGTTTAGAAGACAGAATATTGCTTCCAAACCGTTTACATTTGAAGCTGGTAGGTTGAAGGGAGAATCAGTTAATTTGTATCATTTAAATTTGAAAATAAGTAAGGGCCGGGTGCGTTGAGATCGGAGACAATAATCCCAGTAATTGGCGGTAAAGAGTAGAACATATCGTTTCTAATATTGTTAGAAATGCCATCAATAATATAATTTTTCATATACCGTAAAATTAATTAAGAGCATTTTAATTGGTCATATTTTTAATTTTTTGAATGAGTACTGGGAGGTTGTTGGACCACCCAGCTGATTAATTTATTGCTGAAGAAGAGAAGATACAATTGGTACCTTATTTAGTCCAAGTTTGACACGGAATTTAATATTTGAATTGGTTTATTCGCAGCTTGTTTTATAATTATATATATATATATATATATATATATATATATATATATCGTGTTACATACATATGTTTGTTTGCACATGTGTGTTCGCTCCAACGCACATGAAGCCATCAATTAATATTGTTCTTCTTTGTATATATGGTTAATGCATGGTGTGCGTTATGGTCGACCGTGCGCCAGACTTTTTCCTTTGTCCTATCCAGTGCGGAGGCGCGCGGTGTCAATCGACTGAACAAAGTCCGGTTCCCACCATAATCCGAACTCGCCAACCGTTGGTAAATCAAACAACACTTCAAATAAAACCAAATAAAATTGTGTTACCACCAGAGTTTTGAGATATCATAATAAAATGATCCATCTCAAATTTATTTATAAAGTCAATTGAGTATGCAGAAATTTTAAGTTTTTTTTAGGGCCTATTCAAGTATATATTACTTCTCTCTCTCTCTCTCTCTCTCTCTCTCTCTCTTTGGGTGAGATATGCTTCCCCCATCCTTTTATGTTTTACTCCTTTATGCTCAAAGGTCCTGGAAAATCTAGGTGCCCCCATCCTTGTGAATTGGAGGACTCTTCTGCATTATTCTGCATGGAGGTAGCTATAGGGGTTGCTTTATATATATACCATAATGTGGTCAGGCAGAATATCCGTCCGTCCTCCTCCTATATAGGTTATAAACTACTCGATCGGTCCTTATCAACAAAATTCTGTACTACGATCCACATTTCTCTCTAAAATAAATATTAATTCACTTTAGCACTGTCATAACTTTGGGATCCTAAGTCACCTTTTCCTTTGTTTAGCTTTGGTCCCTACTACGTCATCGTCAATTGCCTTAAAAGAACAAATATGATAACAATTGAATCCATGCATAATAAAACTCACCAAATCAACTACTTGTATAAAAAAGATTAACCACACAATAAAGAATCAATAATCCAAAATGTAAACGGGAAAGTGATCGAATTGTGCATTTCCTGGTATGCTTTTAAGAAAAAGAAAAAGCTGTCAGTGGATTAAGGCTTTGAGAAACCCAAGACAAGCAGTTTAACAACATGATTCTTAATTAAACTCCAACATGTATCTGATTCTGATAGAATCAGGGCTACTTGGCATGTTGTTCGCTGCTAGGAGAATACCACTATGTCATTCTTTATGCAAAATTTCTTTCTTCTAATTGTTTTATTGTGACTGCTAACCAATATGTTGCAAACTTCAAGAGCATTCCATTCCTACTGAGAATTCATTACGTGGATGATACAAAATCATATTCATCCAGTTCTAACTTAATATTATTATAGATGGCAAATCATACTAATTTTTTTTATTCCTCTTTGCTTTTATCCCTGGCAACCTCATCACCATAGGCATTGCAGAACTAAGCCGCGTATGAACAATATTAATTTTACCTCTACGATGATTCAGCCAATATCTAATTAAGGTCCCAATCAATAATGGATCTAATAGTTCCGATCCCCTCCCCCTCGCCCTTCCCCTCACCATCCCCATCCCATACAACTACCACATAAAATAAAATAAAAGAGGATATAATATTGATGCGGACAAGTCACCGGGGATGAGCATCGGGCATGCTGAGATCTATTGTGGGCCTTCAAAGGGGTGGAGATGTCGTCTTCCTCCTCTGAAAACCTGCAAGAAATCCCCGGGCCGGTATTCCCGGCAAGGATCCTCCGATGCTCAAGTTAGTGAACTTATCGAACAGGAGTGTAGTGTCTATCTTTTTTGAGAGAGAGATCCCCTTTTTGTTGAGCTCGGGGTCCTTTTATACCTGTTTGGGAGGTTCCTTTCTTTTCGTTCTGTTTTGAACCGCCGAATCTTCCTTGTAAGGATAAGCTCATTCGAACGGCAAGTGGGTAAGCCGTTGCTGGATGGGGGCCGCTTGTGGCGGTAACTACTGGGTGTGCTAGCACTTCCGTAATTTCGGTGAGCGAGGTATACGGTAACAGATCTCGAATCTTAGGATCTGTTACCTGAAATGGGTCATAGTGTATGCAGGAAAGGTACCAAGTTAGAGCCAGAGCCGTCGCTGGAGGCCAGAGCCAAAGGCCGGAGGCTGGAGCCAAAGGCCGAAGCCGTCGCTGGAGGCCGGAGCTAAAGGCTGGAGCCAAAGGCCGGAGCCATCGCTGGAGGCCGGAGCCAAAGGCCGGAGCCAAGGACCGGAGCCGACGCTAGAGGCCGGAGCCATCGCTGGAGGCCGGAGCCAAAAGCCGGAGCCAAGGACCGGAGCCGTCGCTGGAGGCCGGAGCCAAGGACCGGAGCCGTTGCTGGAGGCCGAAGCTAAAGGCCGGAGCCAAAGGCCAGAGCCGTCGCTGGAGAGGCCGGAGCCAAGGACCGGAGCCAAAGGCTGGAGCCGTCGCTGGAGGCCGGAGCCAAAGGTCAGAGCCAAAGATTGGAGGCCGTCGCTGGAGGCCGGAGCCAAGATTCCATCTCTGGATTAGCTGTCACATCATTATTTCTGAAAATTGCGCAAGAGGTTATAACACTACTCACAGGAGATGGTCAGCCGTATCAGATGCCCCCCCGCCCATGAGATGAGTGAACGTACAATCACCAGCGAAAGGGGTGTTAATATCCACTGGGCGGCTGACTTCCGTGCCATCATTTCGTCCGTTCGGGCTGTTGGGATTGGGGAAGATTTTTCTCGAGTAATGAATCGTAAAAAGGCAAGCGTCATCATTGCGGTAAGGCCACCGCCATCTTTCTATTGGTGAAGCTTTTCATGTTTCTCGCGCCGGTAGGCCGCCAAGCGGCTTCCATTTGAAGGTAGACACATGGCCAGACCGGACGGACGCGGGATGATTTGAAATGGGGCTATAAAAAGAAAAATTCCTTATCTTCCATTCCCTCTTCTCTTACGTTACAGCTACCTCCCCTGAGTCTGCAAGCATCCGTCTGCCTCCCGTGTCTGTTCTTCTCCTCGTGCCCCTTCGATCTTAGTTCAAGCTTTCAGGTTAGTTTCCATGGCTTCCTTGCCCTCTTGTTCTATTTCCGATTCGGGGGTCGTTCCCCCACTCCTTCTCAACATTCCGCTTCCTTACCAAGCCAATGGTCTACCCCATCCTCTGACCACTCATCGCCGGAGCGGCGGCCGGTCAGACAACCCGCAGCCGAGAGTTGTCCGATCGTCGGACAGACCTCCACCCGGCGTCTGACAGCTGCTGATCCTTCTAGCGTGTCAAGGAGTCCCCCGAGGGGACGCTTCCACTATGTCTGCTCAAGACATAGTAAACCTAAGAGCCAAGTATAGTTTTCCCACCAAACCTACGTTTGTCCTACCGCTCCTGATGACAGGGTAACTTCTTCCCGTCCTGGAAGAGTTGCTTTGTACGGAGCCTTCTTTAAGGCAGGACTTCGATTACCTATCCACCGTTCATCCTTAACCTTCTAGACATATTCTTTAACACCTTCCCAACTAGTCCCTAACTCGATCCGAACTATCATTGGCTTTCTGGTTCTCTGTCACCTGCAAAGCATAGAGGCCAGTATCTCCTTATTCCGCAGTTTTTATACCCTTCGCAAGCAGTCAGTTGGTGGTCATTTACTCCTAGACCCACTAGGATCCTTAAATTGTACCTTCCCACCTCCGTTAAAGGGTGGAAGGATAAGTTCTTTTTTGCTGATATCGAGGGGGTGAGTGGAAGCTGGGGGACACCCAACACCGACGCCAATAGGGATTCCTCTATCCTCCCAAGGGATCGAATGGCATTTGGGCAGCTCCTAACTGCCGATGTCCCTCGATGTAATAAGCTTCTGGTCAATGAAAACCTTCGTCTGGCTGGCCTAATCCCTTCTGATGGTGAGTACTTGATTACTCACCTTTTTCCTTCTTTCCTCTCCTCTTTCTTTTTTTTTTTTTACTCATCTATTTTTTTTTATAGGGATGACCCATCGTTCGCGAGCTCAGGCAAGCGGTTACCAAGAAGAGGAAGACAACGGGGAATGGGCCCCCTGAAAGGAGGGCCGTCGCCAAGATTCCAAGAGGGCCGAACGCGGGGAGGGCAGACGCTGGAGGGGCCAGAGTTGTGGAGCCCCTGTGCGTTAAGGTTTCGAAAGGAAGGGCCGACGCTGGGGGGCCGACGCTAGAAGGGCCAAAGTTGTGGATCCCCTGCGCGGGCGCGATGCGGCAAAGCCCAAGCTGACGAGCCTGCGAGGAAGGACACGGTAAGGGCCGAGGCCAGCGAGGAAGTTCGGCGAGCCAAGCAAGAGGAAAAGAATCGCCTTCAGTACCGGTGTTGGTCCAGATAGCAACCCAAGAGGGGGGTGAATTGGGTTTTTCAAAAATTTAAACTCTTTTGAAAAATAAACCCCAGCGGAAATAAAACTTAGATTCGCACAGATTAAAATAGAATATGCACAAATAGAGAGTTAAAGAAAATGAGACAATCATGGCAAACACAGGAGATTTTATAGTGGTTCGGTGTACCTACACCTACGTCCACTTCCAAGTATCTCTTGGGTCCACACTATAATCAATCTGATTACAGCAGAGTTGTTTTGCAAGCTCACAACTCGAATTTTTGTTTCTCGGTGCACAACGAACCCAGCTGGTTTTCAAGGCTCACCAGCACAAAACCTTACACAACAAGCTAATGCTTGCACAAGGCTAACAGCCTCAACTGAATCAATCACCAGATTGACCCAGCAAACAATATTTGTTTTACAAGATAAACAACTCCTCCTATGAGCAAATATACAATAATAAAAAAGAATAAAAAGATAGGAATCAAAGCCTGATTTGCAGATCTTGGTGGCTTGCTCCTTCTCTTCTTTTGAGTGGATCTTCCTTCAAGGTGCTCTTGAGACTCAGAAGATCAGAAAACTAGGGCTTGCTTCTTCCCTTGAGATTTCTTCGAAATAGAACAACAAAAGCTTGGAATCTCTCTCTTTTCTTTTGGGGAATCAGTATGATCTTTCCTTACGAATTTTCCCTCTTTTCTCTTTTAATTTTCTGATGGATTTCTAAGATTTTCTCTATTCTTTTCTTTTTGTCTCTGTTCTTTTCGGATGCAGCAAACCCTCTTCTTATAGATCAGTTTAATCCATAAATAGTTTAAAACTATCCGTTAGAAACAAGTGTAAGAAGGATTAGAACCAAAAATAGCAATAGCCGTTGGGATTAAAAAGATAAAATAAAGTTTAGAGTCGTTCTGACAGTTCTGAGTCGCGTCTGACATTCTGGAGTCGGCTCTAACTTTTCTGGAGTCGACAAACTGGAAATCTTCTGGAGTCGACTCTAACAGTCCGGGAGTCGACTCTAAGTCGTGGCCAAAAAACCATCGTTCTGTCTTTTCTGTTGGAGTCGGCTCTAACAGTCCGGAGTCGACTCTAAGTCTGTGCCGTTTTTCGGAGTCGACTCTGCGATTCCATGTGTCGACTCTAATGTCTGCAATCTTACCTTGACATTAGATTCGAACTAGAACTTGATTTGTCTTATAATTTTGATTAATAAATCATATCATAAACTGAAAAACTTAATCAAAATCATTAGTAACTTCAAATGTTATACTCAAATAGTTTTGTTAATCATCAAAATCAACAATTGGGTCAACAATCTCCCCCTTTTTGATGATGACAAAAACTTTGAGTATATGCATTAAAAATTCATTTGAATTAAGAATTATAGACATTGTTAAAGCTTTAAAACTTCCTAACAGAGAATTTGATGCCAATTTTCAAAATGAATCAAAAAAGATACTTGAGTTCTATTATAAACATCAATCAAGATGATTTAACTTTACGTAGGAAATTATTAAGCTCCCCCTGATAATGCTATCAAAGCAAGAAAGCAAGAAATCCTAGATACAACTCTAGGATAAGATAGGGTATTCAAATTCAAATATGCTTTAAACAATATTCATTCATTCAAATGTACCAAGTACATTTCCAGATGATTTCAAATCTTTTTGGTCTTTCTTAAATTTTTCAAGACAAGCTTCAACTTGAGTGACAGCAACATCAATATCTTTCTTCAACTGACCAGTAGCATCTAAATAGACTCTTGATCCATCTGCTATCCCTTCTAGCCTTTCAAAAATCTTTTGAAGCTCAGATGACATGGCATTCACTGATTTATCCAAAGTAAAACTATCATGTCAAGCTTAGCAGATATCAATTTCATTTCACTTCTCATTTCCGAATCATGCTCAGTCAGTAGGGCTCTGAGCTGATCAAGCTGCTCCTCTGAAAATCTTCCAGATACCAAGGCTGACTGATGTGGAGGTGAAGGATGAGTGCTCGGTCCAGCCTCTGAAGGTCCAGCAGTAGATGGTCCAGGAATATCCTCTCTCTGGCCTCCTCAACTCTAACTTCTTGTCCTTTCTCTTGCCCTCTTTCTTTCCTGAAGCCCATGCGGTGAATTGTAGAGAATGTAGTAATCAGTATGCCTTAATTCCTTAGTGGCTCATTATCCATTATTAGCACACCTTGGCTTCTAAAACTAAGGTCAGAATCATACCATATGGCAGTGTTGATCTCTTCTTGGTTGCTGCTTCTGCCATATAGCCAATCATCATTCCAGCTAAATTAACAGGCCTTCCAGTAATGATACAGTCCATCAAAGATATCTCGCTCCGAGACATACTCAAACCTTCCAATTTTAGGAAACAAGATTCTTCCACAAATATTATGAAGTAACCTGAGTTCCAAATTTAGTTGATTAGCCATGATTTCTTCAAACTCAGATACTTCTCTCCCTAACATCCTAGATAGGGCACCTCCTCTATCATCATGTTGATACTCAACTAGTCCAATAGTAGGCATCTCCAATAAATTTCCAAGAGTCTCGGCCGTGATTATCACTTTGGTTCCTCTTACAAAACTCACTAAACCTCCCTCTCCTCTACATAAATCATTGTAAAATTCTCTCACAAGGGCAGGGTACGTAGGAACATCTAAAGAACAAACTTTCTCCCATCCCATTTCCTTCAATTCGCCAATAGCGAAGCCCTCCGAAGCAAAAATCGAAATCTACTTTTCTTAGTTGTAATGGCCTTACCCGCTAATTGATCTACCCGTGGAGAAGATGGTGAAGGTGGAGAAGAGGGTGGCGAATGAAGACGGTGAGGGTTGCCTCGAATCGAATCGCTTCGTGGGAACGGCCGCCACACGATCGCGCTTCTTAGGAGCCATTGGAATTGATGGAATGAGTTATTGAGAGATTTTGAGGGGTTTGGAGGGGTTTGGAATCGGTTTGGAAGGTTTGAAAGGATTGGAGAAGGATCGTTTGGGTGTCGACTCCGCCTTTTTATTTTGACCTAGTTCCACTTAGAGTCGACTCCCGCAAAGCGAGGTGTCGGCTCCGAACCAGAAAATCTGTCAGCGCCCGAATTAGAGTCGGCTCTAGAAGCCGGAGTCGGCTCTAATTGCCCAGACAGAACATCAAAATATGAAGGTGTCGACTCCACAAACTGCAGGTGTCGACTCCACAATAGTTTCAGTGAAAAATTGAATTTCAAGGATCTGAAACTAATCAAATTAATCAATAAATTCTAGATAAATGTTCCTTATCAATTGGGGAAACAATGAATCAAATTTCTAGATAAATTTCCTTATTGGACATAGAGGATTTTCAAGAAATTAATGAAGTCTAGATAGTTGTTGTCCTTAAGAGTTTCAGAAAATCATTCTAAAGGATCACAAACTCCTAATTCTCCTCTAAGATAACAAAATCTTTCCTCACTCAAAGGTTTGGTAAAAATATCAGCTAATTGATCATTAGTATTAACATATTCAAGACAAACATCATTGTTAGCTACATGTTCTCTAATAAAGTGATGTCTAATTTCTATGTGTTTAGTTCTTGAATGTTGAATTGGATTCTTAGTTAGATTGATGGCACTAGTATTATCACATCTAATAGGAATTTTATCAAGTGTGATACCATAATCTTCAAGTTGTCGCTTAATCCAAAGGATTTGAGCACAGCAACTTCCAGCTGCAACATACTCTGCCTCAGCAGTGGATAATGCAACCGAATTTTGCTTCTTGCTAAACCAAGAGATTAAGTTACTTCCTAAAAGTTGGCATGCCCCACTTGTACTCTTTCTATCTAATTTACAACCAGCATAGTCAGAATCAGAATAAGCAATCAATTTTAAGGTTGAGTCTCTAGAATACCATAATCCTACATTTTTAGTTCCATTTAAGTATCTAAAGATTCTTTTAACAGCAAATAAATGTGATTCCTTAGGATTAGATTGATATCTTGCACATAGACAAACAGAAAACATAATATCTGGCCTACTTGCAGTTAGGTAAAGAAGTGATCCGATCATACCTCGGTAATGCTTCTGATCTACTTTCTTACCTTCTTCATCCTTGTCCAGCTTGCATGAGGGACTCATTGGCGTACCAAGAGGTTTAGCAGATTCCATACCAAACTTCTTGAGTATTTCCTTTGTGTACTTTGTTTGGTTGATGAAAATCCCCGCTTTCTCTTGTTTGATTTGAAGTCCAAGGAAGAAGTTGAGTTCTCCCATCATGCTCATCTCGAATTCTCCCTGCATTAACTTAGCAAATTCTTGACAAAGGAGATTGTTAGTAGCACCAAATATAATGTCATCAACGTAAATTTGAACAATTAATAAATCCTTTTCTTTTCTTTTTAAAAAAAGTTTTATCAATTTCCTCTTGAAAAATCATTTTCAATTAAAAATTTACTTAATCTATCATACCAAGCTCTAGGTGCTTGCTTTAAACCATAAAGTGCTTTGTGTAGTTTGAAGACGTGGTTTGGAAATTCATGATCTTCAAAACCAGGAGGTTGTTCAACATAAACTTCCTCATTTATAAAACCATTTAAAAATGCACTTTTAACATCCATTTGAAATAAGTTGAAATTCATATGACATGCAAATGCAAGTAGTAGCCTAATGGCTTCTAATCTAGCAACAGGTGCAAAGGTTTCATCAAAATCTATACCTTCTTCCTGATTATATCCTTTTGCAACTAATCTAGCCTTATTTCTAATTACCAAGCCATTTTCATCCAATTTATTTCTAAAAACCCATTTAGATCCTATTATAGGGTGGTTTTTAGGTCTGTCTACTAGGGTCCAAACTTGGTTCCTAGTGAATTGGTTTAACTCTTCCTGCATTGCTAACATCCAATAACTATCTTTCTCAGCTTCCTCTATAGTTTTAGGTTCTATATGAGATACAAATGCAAGATGATTATTGATATTTCTCATTGATGATCTAGTCCTTACACCTTGAGATGGATCACCTATGATTAGGTCTTTAGGATGACCATAAGCATATCTCCAATCTCTAGGTAGATCTTTATCATTATGAGCAGTATCAATACCATCATCCTTAGGTGAGTCATCATCCTTAGCTTCAGGTTCTTGATCTGAAGATACATTTAATTTTTCAATACCTCTTTCAATCAAAGATGTATCTTCCTCATCATCAATTTTATCTGAACTTGATGCTAAAGACTCATCAAACACTATATGAATGGATTCTTCTACAACTAAGCTTCTCTTATTAAATACTCTATATGCCTTGCTAGATGTAGAATATCCTAGGAAAATACCTTCATCAGACTTTGCATCAAACTTCCCAAGATTATCCTTTCCATTGTTATGAATAAAGCATTTACAACCAAATGCATGAAAATAACCTAAATTTGGTTTCCTATTATGCCATAGTTCATAGGGAGTCTTCTTAAGGATAGGTCTAATCAGGGCTCTATTTAGGATGTAACATGCTGTGTTTATAGCTTCCGCCCAAAAATATTTTGGAAGTTGGCTTTCACATAGCATGGTACGGGCCATGTCTTCTAAAGTCCTATTCTTTCTTTCTACAACTCCATTTTGTTGAGGTGTCCTAGGTGCTGAAAAGTTATGATGTATGCCTTTTTCAAAACAGAATTTTTCAAATAAGTGATTTTCAAATTCAGTTCCATGATCACTTCTAATAGACACTATGGTAGTGTTTTTCTCATTTGTGACTTTCTTAACGAATTTCAGGAATATTGAGAAAGTCTCATCTTTGTGAGCCAAAAACATTACCCAAGTGAATCTAGAGTAATCATCTACTATCACTAGACCATATTTCTTTCCTCCTAGACTTGTGGTTCTAGTAGGTCCAAAAAGGTCCATGTGTAGTAGCTCTAGTGGCCTAGTAGTTGAAACAATATTCTTAGATTTGAAAGAAGTTCTTGTTTGTTTTCCAAATTGACATGCATCACATATTCGATTATTTTCAAAATTTAAGCTAGGAATACCTTTAACTAGATCCATTTTCAATAGTTTAGAAATTAGGTGTGCTTGCATGACCTAATCTACGGCCATAGCCAACCAATCTCATTCATCTTAGCATTATTAGCAACTAAGCAATGATTACTTGGAGATAAATTACTCAAATCAATTAAGTACACATTGCCATAACGTTTACCAACAAGAATAATGCTATTATCAATGGGATTAGTAACAGTGCAAACAGAAGCTTCAAAGGAAACTTTGAAACCTTTATCACACAGTTGGCTAATACTTATCAAATTATGTTTAAGTCCATCGACATATAAAACATTATCAATATGAGTAGATGGAGTATTTGAATCTTACCAATACCCATGATATGGCCTTGACCATTATCACCAAAAGTAACTACTCCACCTCTTTTTGATTCAAGGGTGATGAATTGATCTTTGTCACCCGTCATGTGTCTTGAGCAACCACTATCCAGGTACCATTTTCTTTTCAGTCTGATGGCTGCAAGACACTCCTGCAAACATTCATGTCTTAATTTTAGGTACC
>UESW01004425.1:0-64770 GCA_900491605.1 Calamus simplicifolius
CGTGTGAAGGGGGCGCGTCGGTGCCTCCTTCCGCCACGCAGGTCAATAATGGCGGAGGAACGGCGACGCCTCCCTTCCTCCGTCAACAATTGTGAATCCTCACATGGTGAGGATCCGGGGTTCACATTCTTCCCTCCTTATAAAAATTTTGGCCTCGAAATTGATGTACTTCATATAACACTTAGAATCCAAAGCTTTGATCATATGATTAATCTTTTCCATTTACATATGCTTTGATACAAACAATTGAGGATATTTTCTTTAATTTCCTCCTCAAGTTCCCAAGTAGCTTCCTCTCAAAATGGTTACTCCACTAACCTTGACAAAAGGAATGCTACGTCGTCTTAAAACTTGATCCTTGCGTTCCACAATACGCACAGGATGTTCCTCATATGTTAGATCCTTCCTTAACTGCATGGGCTCAAATTCTATCACATGGTTGGGGTCAGAAATGTACCTCCTTAACATGGATACATGAAATACATTGTGTACCCCAAAGAGTGCCGGAGGTAATGCCAGGCTATAAGCCACCTCCCCTACTTTGCTCAGAATCTTAAATGGCCCAATGTATCGTGGACTCAACTTACCTCTAATCCCAAATCTCATCACATTTTGGTTGGTGATATTTTAGGAAGACATGATCTCCAATCTGAAATTCTAGGTCCTTCTTCTCACATCAGCATAGCTCTTATTCGGCTCTGAGCTGTGCGGAGTCTCCCTTGATCAGTTGCACCTTCTCTACTGTCTGCCGAATCAGCTCAGGGCCCAAAAATTTTCTCTCTCCACATCATCCCAACATAAGGGAGATCTGCATTTTCTACCATACAAAGTCCAAATGGAGCCATCTGGATACTGGCTTGGTAGCTGTTATTATAAGCAAATTCCACTAAAGATAAGTGGTTGTCCCAAGCACCACCCAAGTCCATCACACAGGCTCACAGCATGTCCTCCAGGTCTGTATGGTTCTCTCAGACTGCCCATCTGTCTGGGGATGAAATGATGTGCTGAAGTTCTTTGGTCCCCAGAGCTCTATGAAGAATCTTCCAAAATTGGGAACAAACCTAGTATCCCGATCTGATACAATAGATATGGGAATACCATGAAGCCTCACAATTTGCTCAATATACATGATGGCCAATCTCTCACTGGAGATCCCAACTCTGAATGGCAGAAATGGGCTGACTTCGTCAATCGTCTACAATGACCATATTGCATCATTGCTCCTAGGGGTCTTAGGTAGACCAGCCACGAAGTCCATAGTGATCTTCTCCCATCTATTATGGAATCATCAGAGATTGAAGGGGTCCCGCAGGCCTTTGATGCTCAGCCTTCACTTGCTGACATACCAAACATTTGGCCACATACTGAGCAATCTCTCTCTTCATTCCCTTCTACCAAAAGTTTTCTTTTAGGTCTTTGTACATCTTGGTACCTCCTAGGTGCACCGTATAGGGAGAATAGTGGGCCTCCTTCAGAATCTCTGCTCTTAGTTCCTCTACATTTGACACACAGAGCCTGTCATCAAATCTCAGGGATCCATCCTCCATTATAGCAAATTCATTTTAAACCCCTGACTTCACAGCTTCTTTAATCTTTTGCAGGTCCAAGTCTTCTTTCTGGGAGGACTTGATCCTGTCTAACAGAGTTGGTTGGAGTACAAGTGCTGCCACAAGCCCATCGGACTGTTGTACTTGCAATCCAACCTCAAGCTTCTCAAGATCCCTCTGGATGTGAGGCCGAGAGGTGATCATAGAAGCTAACTCCGAGGAGGACTTCCTACTCAAGGCATCAGCTACCACATTGGCCTTCCCTGGGTGATAGTACAGGTTCAGGTCATAATCTTTTAGTAGTCCATCCACCTCCTTTGCCTAATTTAACTCCTACGTGAAGATGTACTTCAAACTTTTGTGGTCTGTGTACACATTACATGCCTCTCTATAGATAATGCCGCCAGATCTTTAAGGCAAAAATCACAGTGGCCAACTCTTGGTCATGAGTTGGATAATTTTGCTCGTATGGCTTTAGCTGCCAGGAGGCATAAGCTATCACCTTCTCATTTTGCATCAGAACACATCCTAATCCCTTCTGAGAAGCATCAGTGTATAGAGTGAATCCTCCAGATCCTGATGGAAGGATAAGGATGGGGGCTGACACTAGGTGTTGTTTCAGCTCCTGGAAACTTCTCTCACACTCCTCGGTCCAGTCAAACTTTGCTTGCTTTTGGGTCAAGCGAGTCAAGGGTAGAGCAATGCGAGAGAAGCCCTCCACGAATCTGCGATAATATCCAGCCAGCCCCACAAAGCTTCTGACTTCAGATACATTGGAAGGTCGACTCCAGTTTACAATTGCCTCAATCTTCTTTGGGTCCACAGTTATGCCATTTTTAGATATTACATGACCCAAGAATGATACTTGGCTCAACCAGAAGTCACACTTCTGCAACTTGGCATAAAGTTTTTCTCCCGAAGAGTTTGCAGAACAATCTTCAGGTGGTCCACATGCTCCTCCTGGCTTTTAGAATACACCAGGATGTCATCAATGAAACCACCACAAACTGGTCCAAGTATGGCTAAAGATTCTGTTCATCAAGTCCATGAATGATGTCGGGGCATTAGTTAACCCAAACGACATCACCAAGAACTCGTAGTGACCATACCTAGTCCTGAATGCTATCTTAGGCACATCTCCAGCCTTGACCTTGAGTTGATGGTATCTTGACCGAAGATCAATCTTCGAGAATACTCAAGCTCCTTGGAGTTGATCGAATAGATCATCAATCCTCGGCAAGGGATACTTGTTCCGCACTATTACCTTATTGATTTCTCGGTAATCAATGCAGAGCCGAAGACTTTCATCTTTCTTTTTGATAAATAATACTGGAGCACCCCAAGGAGAGACACTCGGTCTGATAAATCTCCGATCTAGGAGCTCCTGCAATTGGCCCTTCAGCTCTTTTAGCTCAGCTAGGGCCATACGATAAGGGCCTTGGATATAGGTCCAGTACCAGGGACCAAATCAATGGTGAACTCAACTTCCCGATCTGGAGGCAATTCGGTCAAATCATCGGGAAGACATCAGGAACTCCATAGCCACTGGAATATCTCCAACTTGACCTCTTCCTGCTGAAGGTCCTTGACCACAGCAAGAAACCCTTGGCCACCTTTCTTCAAATATTTGGCAGCATGCAGTGCTGATACAAACACTAAGGCCAAGTGTTCATGGCTTCCAGTAAAACTAAATTCAGGCTGATTAGGGATTTTGAAGATCACCATTTTCCTGAAACAATCTACCGAAGCATGATAGGAGGCCAACCAGTCTATCCCAAGGATAACATCAAAGGATTTCAATGAAAGGATGATTAGATCAGCCTCCAGCCCTTGCCGCCCACGTTGATCTGGCAAGATCTGCATACAGACTCCACCCTCATAACATCTCCATTTGGGAATGCAATGTGCAACTCTTGTTCTAGAGGAATTGGTGTCAACGATGTATTATTGGCAAGGTAAGTATCAAATATAAACGAATGCGTGGCACCCGGATCTACTAAAGTTTGAGCATAAGTGTTGCCTACTTTAATTGTCCCTGATCACAGTTTAGTTTGTCTTAAATGCATATTGCTGATCCTATTTATCCTTCATGATCAATGCATTATATTGCATATAAAAAAATAATCTTAAAGGAGTACTTAAATAATAGGTATACCTGCCACAACGGAGTTAGAAGCGGCAGCATCCTGTTGGGTGAGGGTGAAGACCCTTCCCTGGGTCCTCGGCTGCTGCTGCTGGTTCATCCCAAGATTTGGAGAAGGCACTGATCTCTCGAAGGGGACAAGTGGCCATCTTGTGATCCACTTTCCCACATATGAAGCAGGCACTTCTCGGACCACGGCACTGCCTATCCAGGTGGAAGTTCCCGCAGTGAGGGCAATGGGTCTCCTTACCCTTTGGTCCTGAGAGGGGCTGATATGTATCTTTCTTCTTGGCCTGCCCCGAAAACTGGCCCGAAGGAGACCCCTTCCTCTTCCTCTGTAGCTCCCACTCCTTCTGGTTCCTATTCATATCTCTTTCGATCACCAGGGCTTTGCTCACCACAGCACAATATGTGGAGAGTTCAATTGCATTGATTGCTTGCCTCAGTTTGGGTCACAGTCCTTCAGTGAACCTGGTGATTTGGCTCTCTCAGTGGTCACTACTTTCGGAGCAAACCGAGCTAGCCTAGTGAACTCGGCTTCGTACTGGGCCACAGAGAGATTCTTCTACTCCAGCTCCAGAAACTCAGACTCCATCTGTCTTTGCACACTAGTGGGGAAGTATTTGTTGAAAAAGACCTCCTTGAACTCCTCCAGGAAACAACCTGTCCACCCATCGCTGCTCCATATGCAACCACCAATCATATGCCTCCCCTTGAAGGAGTAGGTGACAAATCTAATCCGCTCCTCCTTATGGCTACCATGGGCCATGAAGGCCTTCTCCATCTCCCTCATCCACCTCTCAGCATCAACAGGGTTGGTGGATCCAGAGAAGGGAGCAGAGGCTAAGCTCTTAAACTCAGCAAAGCTCTGACCTCCTCCTTGCCAGGGTTGCGGCGGAGCGGGCTGGACTGGTGGTTCAAGTTTGACTCACGGAGTTTGCAGAGTAGAGGGACGGCTGAGTAGGCACCACTTATTGGATCTGTTGCTGCATAGCCTGCACCATTTCCATAAGGACCTGAAGTATCTCAGTCTGGCGCTGTTGCTGGCCATTGCCAGCCACATTAATGGAACCAGAGCCTCCAGAAGTTTGCTGGCCTCCCTGTTGGCCAGCGTCACCAGCCTGGGAACCTTCAACTTGTCGTATACTTCTGGTGTGACGAGGCATGATTATTCCCTACCAAGTTTGGTTCCAATCAATATTTTACAAACCACTAAGTTTTCAAAACATATTTATTTAAAAATGTATCTTCTTAGAGTTGTTACCCTCCCAATGTCATCCTACTATTTTGCCTAGTGTCATCTTATGTTTGTCCCTAAGGTCAAACCTAGGCTCTGATACCACAAAAGCTGTCACGCCCCAGACCCAATGTGGGATCCAGGGGTGGCAACCCGCCGCATGCCTGGCATGCAAGGCGTCCTAAAATATAATCCAATTTATTCAAGAAAGGATAATACCAGTCATTCAGAGTCAAATACTTTAGTACAAGCCATAATTATGAGTTTTGGGCTATATGCCCATCATACACAAATCAATGGGGTTACAACAAAATGTTGGATCTTAATTTCCTCTGATAGAAGCTTCAACTACCCCAAATCCCATTCTTTAGTCTTGTGACTCTAAAAAATATGTGAGATTTATATGAGCTTACGCTCAATAAGTAAGCCTACTATAATATAATCATTTCATCATTTCAAGATATTATCAAATCATATTTTCATGTATAAAGCTTCCAATTTCAAATACATTCATCATGTATCAAACATGCATGTCATCAGCTCAATAATTTTTTGAAATCTTAAATATGCAATAAATGCCAAAAATGCAATGTAAACAAACCCACTGTATTCATATATTATTTTTTATGTGTCCCACGGCCCTACAACACCCATCTGGGTATCACTCTTTAATGTCCCCTAAGAGGAAGGGTCCTGGTACCAGCGTTATGCCATATATCATAATCAATCATAACACATCCTCTAGATGTGTGTGCATTATGCCATATAATCACAACACATCCTCTAGATGTGTGTCCTCCACATATCTCCCCCTGAGGAGGTGGGTCCCGTATCTCTTGGCATTTCACATCGTTTCACATCATATGAGAACCACGGCGATACATATCATCATTATAGTTGCATGTAGCACATCATGCATCATCATGAGCATAAGCTCCTCATGTCACATATACAGTGGTTTGTACATTCATAGCATAAAATATATCAATAGTACCAGTATATTTTGCAAAGCCAAAATAATCACATCATTCAATTTTTGCACATTTATAATCTATTACTTTGCAAAATATTAGCAATCACATATAATTATAATAGATACCAATTACATACTCGTGGCACTATTATCAAATTAAATAACAAATTCCATTTTTGTCTCATTTCATAAATAGCATATAGCTGTTAATCCAAAGATTATATATTAAATAATTCATGAAATCATGATAATTAGCTTACTTACCTCAGTACACTAATCCCAAACTTAAATCAGCTATGTGGACATCTGGTTACCTACAGCATTAATTTTCACAATTAAATCTTTAAAATTGGAATAATAAAGCATCCCCTAAGGTCTACCCAGTCTAATCCTAGGCCCAACTTTGGACTCGAATATCTACCAATATATAAGCCCGAATGGGGAAATAAAAATACCCCAAGAAACTAGAATCAACGCTGAATCGGGCCATATTTTTATTTCTCCATTCTTGACCCAATATGAAGCCCAAAATGTAGCCCAAAAATAACTTGTGAGCCGGCCCAATAGGGCCCAACGTGGGACGGCCCAGCCGGCCCACGTCTCCTTCTTCCCCACGCGCCTCCCCTGTTTCACCCGAAACAGGGGGGAGCCATGCCGGCGGCCAGGGCCACCACCGGCCAATTCCTGGGCAGCCCGGCCACCTGCTACGGGCCAGAACCGGCCGCCGCCATGGCCGCCTCCCTTTCCCTCTCTTTCTCCCTCTATTTTCTCTTTCTCTTCTGTTCTCTCCCGCAGCACGAATCATGCCGGTGGCACGGCCGGCCACCATGGCCGGTCAGACCCTCATCGGATGGTTGCCCGCCGTCGGTGAGGGCCACTGGCCACCGCCTAGGCTCGGCGAGGTGATGGGCGCTCCGCCGGGCCCGAACCAAGCTGTGAACCGGCTTGGTTCCGTGAAGAAGGGAGGCCGCCTCTCTCCCTCATTCTCTCTATCTCTCTCTCAATCTCTCTCTTACCTTTCAGCCAGCACTGGGGGGAGGAGAATGGAGAAGGAGGGGTGCTCCCCTCCTCCTTATATCGTGGCAAGGGGAGGGTTAGCCCCTCCCTTGTGCTCGTGTGATGGGGGCACGTCGGTGCCTCCTTCCACCATGCCAGGTCAACAATGGCGGAGGAAGGGCGGTGCCTCCCTTCCTCTGTCAACAATGGCGAATCCTCACATGGTGAGGATCCGGGGGTTCACACCCTACCTGAGGCCTAGTAGGGGAGTCACTGCTGCCACTAGCGCCATTGGTAATCTGAGGAGCCCCCATAATTGATGTGACGGTGGCAGCCAAGGCTATAGTGAAGTTAGGATTTGATGCAATAGCAGCAGTGACCGTCTCAACCATCGACTGTTGCCTTGGGCCAAACTGCATCATCGGTGGCCCCATCACTCCAGGAAGCTTTTGAGGGAGGTACATCGATGGCGACATGGAGAACGAAACTGATGGCAGGTGGCCCCGTGAGAGCTGGAGTGGACCAGGGGACTGCGTCAGATCGAGGGTGATGGTGGGAAACGGGGAAAGCGGAGAGGGTGGCCATGGTGGAAGCATAGGGTACGGGTTGGAAGAAGCCACTAGGGGTCATGAGGGAGTCCTTTGATAGGGAATACAACAAATATTCCTCTAATATGATCGCTATTAGTACGGCCAAGCACTCAGTTGCGATAAAATCAACAAAAAATATAGAATAATAATAGGAATCAAAATCTAAAAGAAAACAGCGAGAGACGAGGATTTTACGTGGTTCACCCAAACTGGGCTACGTCCACGGCGGCACAGGATCTGCAAGGCTTCACTAAGAGTTGAATCAGGTACAAGCCCTCAAAACTCTCTCTCTCTCTCAGAAACTCTTGTGATCTCATAATTTTTTTTTCTCTCTCTGCAGCACACAGAGGTCCTCATCGAGCCTCCAATTTATTTCCTACGTTCGTAACTCCCACACGAGATTTTATGGCTAGCGGTTGCAGCTGAGATGATGCCTCAAATCCTCCTCCAAAAGCTCCCTACGGTGACTTTGGATGATTGCCAAAACATCCTCAGCTAACTCCCCAAAATCTATCCAAATCTTATGTTTGTTACTTTTGGATAATAACAAAAACCATCCTCAACTAACTCCCCAAAATCTATCCAAACCTCATGTTTGTTACTTTTGGATAATGACTGATTTGTCAACTCCTTCGTGAACTCTAATTTGGGGCTTCCTCTTGATGAAATTAATCTCCATCCATAACAATCTCCCACTTGGAGATTAATGACATCACTCTTAGATCTACCTTCTTTCTCTGTGCCGCACTCTCTTGATCTATCTCTTGGAAAGCTTCACCAAGTTGCAACAGAGACTCAACTTGTCTCTGCTCACAACCTTAGTGAACATATCTGCAGGGTTTTTAGCTCCATCAATTTTCTCCAACTTCAACTGCTCCTCATCCAATGCACTACGTATGAAATGATACCTAAGCTGAATGTGCTTGGTTCTTGCATGAAATGCTGGATTCCTTACCAAGTGAACTGCGCTCTGGCTATCGCTCCATAATGTATTACACTTGTGCTCCTTGCCGAGCTCCTCCATCAACCTCTGTAACCAGATCATCTCTTTACTAGCTTCAGTGATCGCCACATACTCAGCTTCTGTAGTTGACAATGCCACTATCTTCTGCAACTGAA
Organism: Calamus simplicifolius; assembly: GCA_900491605.1. Taxonomy (NCBI): domain Eukaryota; kingdom Viridiplantae; phylum Streptophyta; class Magnoliopsida; order Arecales; family Arecaceae; genus Calamus; species Calamus simplicifolius. Next base: position 8,606 of record UESW01004425.1, read on the forward strand.
ATACCTAGCTCACTGCTGTATCACCGACAGTGAAAACATAACCAGTGGTGCTCCTCCCACTGTCTCTGTCACCAGAGTGATCGGCATCTACAAATCCCTGTACTTGAAGACTATCACCTCCATAGCACAAACTGTAAGTTGATGTACCCCTAAGATATCTTAAGATCCACTTCACTGCATTCCAATGCTCCTTGCCTGGATTCTGTATGTACCTGCTGACTGCTCCCACTGCTTGTGCGATATCTAGTCTTGTGCAAACCATTGCATACATTAGACTTCCCATGGCTGAGGCATATGGAACTCTAATCATCTCATCCCTTGCCTTCTAAGTTGTTGGACACAACTGCTTGCTGAGCTTGAAATGTACTGCCAAAGGTGTTGACACTGCCTTTGCATTCTCCATATGGAACCTCTTCAGTACCTTCTCTATATAGTCCTCCTGAGATAGCCACAGCTTCCGTTGCTTCCTATCTCTGTTGATCCTCATGCCAAGAATCTGCTTCGCCTCTCCCAAATCCTTCATTGAGAACTTCTTTGCCATCAGTGTCTTGAGCTCTTCTATCTTCCTCATACTGGAACCTGCTACAAGCATATCGTCCACATACAAGGATAAAATAATAAACTCATTTGTAATGTACCTCTGAAAGTACACACAATGATCTGACTGGCATCTGGTGAAGCCTTTTTCTAGCATGAAACTATCAAACTTGAGGTACCATTTCCGCGGAGCCTGCTTCAGACCATACAAACTTTTCTTCAATATGCAGACCATGTCATCCTTTCCCCTGACCTGGAAACCTTCTGGCTGGTGCATGTACAGCTCCTCTTCCAAATCTCCATGAAGAAATGCTGTCTTCACATCTAACTGCACTAGATGAAGATCCTCCACTGCTACCATGCTCAGAATCACCCTAATGGATGTCATCTTGACTACTGGGGAAAAGATCTCCTGGAAGTCAATTCCCTCTTTCTGTGCATAACCCTTGACAACTAACCTTGTCTTGTATCTCTTGGTACCATCGACCTCATTCTTCATCTTGTAATCCCATTTGTTGAAAGAGCTTTCTTGCCAGCGGGTAACTTCACAAGATCCCAAGTCTTGTTTTGCTTTAAAGAGTCCATCTCCTCTTTCATAGCCAACTCCCACTTGACCTTAGCTTCATCCTGCATGGCTTTAATAAAACATTTGGCTCTCCAGAATCATGTACAAAACATAATCATTAGCAGAATACCTCTGTGATGGCCTGGTAACCCTCGTGGTCCTCCTCAACTGTGGGGACACTGGCTGAGGTACCGATGTATGCATGTGGTTGTCTGTTTCAACAACATCTTCCTCCTCCACATCCTCGGAGTTTCCATCTTCAGTTTGCACTCGGGGAATTTCTCAATCTCTGACAGGATCGAGTTCTATAAACTCATATTCTTTTCTTCCACTGCATCCTTTCTATCTTTGTAAGTATGCTCTTCATCAAATACCACATTCCTGCTTCGAATGATCTTATTGTTCTGAAAATCCCAGAGCTTGTAGCCATACTCATCGCCATCGTATCCAATGAAAATACACTTTGTAGACTTGGAGTCTAACTTACTCCTTTCTCTTTCTCAATCAGAGAATAAGCGATGCAGCCAAATACTTTAAGAAAAGAAAGTTTTACCTATTTTCCTGTCCAAACCTCCTCTGAAATCCCACCATCCAATGACTGGATGGACTCCTGTTGATCAAATACACTGCTGTGTCCAGTGCTGCCGTCCAAAAATATGTAGGTAGACCTGAGTCAAAACTCATACTCCTCTCTCTCTCAAGAATGGTCCTATTCATTCTTTCTGCCACACCATTCTGCTCTGGTGTCCCTGGGATGGTCTTGATCCTTCTGATTCCATGCTCTGTGCAATAGACATCAAACTCTCTACTGCAGTATTCGCCACCGTTATCTGTCTTGAGACACTTGAGACTTGCTCCAGTCTGGCTTTCACACATGACTCTCATCTCTTGAAGATGCCAAAGACCTCAGACTTTTCCTTCATAGCAAACACCTAGACTTTCCTGCTAAAATCATCTATAAATATGACAAAGTACTTATTGCCCGCATATAATGCCACTGGTGCTGGACCCCAGACATCTGAATGAACCAACTCCAACCTTTTAGTCTTTTTCTGAGTTCTTGCTAACTGAAAACTCACTATTTTTTGCTTACCATAGATACACCTTTCACAAAACTCTAGATTCACCTTCTTTAGCCCAAGTAGAAGCTCTCTCTATGTAGAATATTCAAGTTCTTCTCACTAAGATGACCGAGCCTCCTGTGCTATAATGTAGTCACTGTACCCGTATCTCCTGCTGCCACTGAAACTGAACTCTCATTGTTTGCCAAGAAGTAGAGAGTGCCTGCCCGCTTCCCTTTGACAACAACCATAGACCCTTTAGTAATTTTCCACTGAGAATTACCAAAAACGGATACATAACCCTCAACATCAAGCTGACTAATAGAAATTAGGTTTTCCTTTAACTCTGGGATGTATCTGACTTGTGCAAGTCTCAATTCTCCACCTATCACTGGCTTCAGTACAATTGTTCCTCTACCAACAATTCTACACTGCTGTCCATTGCCAACTATGACATGACCAAAATCTCCTTGGACAAAATCCGAAAATAGGTGTCTCTTTGAGCTGCAATGGTAAGAAGCCCCTGAGTCTACAAACCACAGATCTGAGTTTGCCCTATCACCGGCTGATAGGCACACATCCTCAAAATTTCGCTCAATAGTACTCACAACATTTGCTTTCTGACCTTCTATCTTGCTCTCTGCACCTTTTTCCTTCTTTTTACCCCAACAATCCTTGCTCATGTGACCTTTCTTCCCGCAGTTCCAACACTTCATGGGAAATCTCCCTTTGGACTTTCCTCTACTCTTGGACTGGCCTTTCTTGACTTCTTCCTCTCCTGTGATCTTCCTCTGGTATCCACCATGAGTGCAGTACTTGTAGAAGTCCCACCCACAGCCTTTCTTCTCATCTCATCATTCAATATACAACTAACTGCATCATTGAATGTAAGAATACCTGATACCGAGTTGCTGACTGTCATCACAAGATTGTCCCAACTCTTTAGCAAGGAACATAAGAAAAGAAGCGCCCTGAATGAATCATCAAAAACAACAGAGACCGACTCCAATTGATTAATCATCGAGTTGAACTCGTTCAGATGCTCCGTCACTGAACTATTCTCAGCCATCTTCAAATTGAAGAGCTTTTTCATGAGAAATATCTTGTTTGAGGTGGAAGGTTTTTCATACAGCTTTGTTAAAGCAGTCATCTATCCACGGTGGTCTTTTCCTTTGCAATATTATACGCCACCCGGTGGTCTTTTCCTTTGCAATATTATACGTCACTTGAGGTGTCAATAACAATCTGATCGTAACGAGGGCTTTCCTATCCAGAATCATCCAATTTTAGTCGTCCATTGAATCCGGCTTCTTTCCCCCTAATGGAAGGTAAAGATCCTTCTGATATAGGTAGTCCTCAATTTACATTCTTCATCATTCAAATTATGACCATTAAATTTTTTAATTTTAATTTTATCTTCTGATATTTCTTTGTTGATTTATTCAACCATAATAATATATAAAAATCAGGCTCCTTTATTTATTTTATTTTATTTTTTATCTATCCGAAAGAATCCTGACTGCCCGTGATTCCTAGGCTCGATGCTGGGTGATGCAAGTCCCACGAACACCCTAACACTCTTCTCCTCACGCCTCACGAGATCACCAAAATCAAGCCACCAAAATCTCCTTTTCCTTGGATTCCTCCTTGTTGACTTGTTGACCACCAAAATCAAGCCAATCAAGAAAAGTTCCTGGCACCGTACGCCACCAACAAACTTTTCTTGGCTTGATATTCTCACCCAAGCCACCAAAATCCGTAGCTCCTCCCACGTCTGATTTTGACCAAGAAGACCAAGAAATTGGTTTCACGTCCAGATTTTTTTTTTTTTTTTTTTTTTTGACCCCAAGAACACCACGGCCTCGTCTTTTCTTCACACGGAACCCACCGCGTAAGTCTGGCTTCTTCCTTCTTGTCGCGTGAAGACGTTCGGCTTCTTCCTTTCACGAAGCCCGCCCACGTCTTTACGGTGAAGAAAAAAAAAAAAAAAAAAATTAGAGAAGAGAAAAAACATGTTCTCTATAATCATGCTCTGATACTAATTTGATAAAAAATACAATAAATATTTCTCTAATATTATTGTTATTAGTACGGTCTGATACTAATTTGATAGGGAATACAACAAATATTCCTCTAATATGATCGCTATTAGTACGGTTAAGCACGCAGTTGCGATAAAATCAACAAAAACACACAGTTACGATAAAATCAACAAAATACAGAATAATAGGAACCAAAATCTAAAAGAAAACAGCGAGAGACGAGGATTTTATGTGGTTCATCCAAATTGGGCTATGTTCACGGCTGCACAGGATCTACAAGGCTTCACTAAGAGTTGAATCAGGTACAAGCCCTCAGGTACAAGCCCTCAAAACTCTCTCTCTCATAAACTCTTGTGATCTCATAATTTTTTTTCTCTCTTGCAGCACACAGAGGTCCTCATCGAGCCTTCAATTTATTTTCGAGGTTCGTAACTCCCATACTAGATTTTTGTGGCTAGCGGTTGCAGCTGAGATGATGCCTCAAATCCTTCTTCAAAAGCTTCTTACGATGACTTTGGATAATGGCTAAAACATCCTCAATTAACTCCCCTAAAATCTATCCAAATCTTATGTTTGTTATGGATAATGACAAAAACCATCATAAACTAACTCTCCAAAATCTATCCAAATCTCATGTTTATTACTTTTGGATAATGGCTGATTTGCCAACTCATTCGTGAACTCTGATTTGAAGCTTTCTCGTGATAAAATTAATCTCCATCCTTAACATCCTTGTTGGTGGGGGAGCCAGAGAGCATGCATGGCAGCAGCGGCGGATGTGGTGTTGGCCATTGCAGTGGCAGCTGGTGGGAGGGGGTGGTTGTGGTTGCCCTTATAGGAGGTTATGAGAATGCTCTTGTCCTCAGCACACACCTGTTGCACCAAAAACAAATCATAGAGAAAATAAACTGCGTGGCCTTTGTAACGAATCCAAATAAGTTATATCCATGAATAGCTCACGAGAAACACTATATCTTTGTAAGCCAAAAACTGCAGAGACTTTACTAGTGACTTAAGTTATGGATTAGTATATTTCTTGAGAAAAAACAGTGTATTAAGCATAAATTGTAGCAAAGACAGTGTTATTAGGCCTGATTCTATGCATGGTTGTTTTTTGTACTAAGCTATGCATAAATGTTGGACAAGGTTAAGGACTAACTCTTTTACAAACAACGGGAAGATGCCTTATGCGTAAGAAGTTCGAAGAAACAGTCTGGAATGTTCAGAAAAATATAAGGGAGGACTTACTGAAGATTTTGCAGCTATTGATAAAACTTCCTCTATGCAATACGTGCGTTGGCCTAAGGAAGAACAGTGAGATAGGACCCACGTAACCAAACCCAAAATGCACGCTATGGTTATGGTTGCTTAATTATATATTTATTTTGATATGTAATAGGGTTTAAACCTACAATTTTGATGAACTTCTCCACTAAGTACAGCAATTTGCAAGTGTCAAAGATAATTTTATTACACTTACAAATCTTTTGACAACATCCTTAGCATAAGAAGCTTTTCCAGTAGATTACCATAACCAAAAGCTAGTTTATCACTGATTGCACTTACCTGCTTTCGAACGGGGCAACCAACAGACATGGTGCATCGATGGTAGGCTCGTGGGCATGGGGCCCTTTGCCATCTTCTGACCATATTTCCTCCATTGACATCTGTTGCCGCCAGGATCTGTCCTTCGACTCAGGCATGGTCGGTCTCCTGATCGGGCTTCCTTCGGGGCGGACCAGCACAGAAGTCTTCACGCGAGATGTGTTGGGGGTGGCCCTCCGCGGAAGACCCTCCGACGCTTAAGTCAGCGGGGATCGACGATCAACAGAAATGAGGAGAAGGATCTCTCTAGGAGGTCCCTCCAAGGGCGGCCAATCGGGAGCTCTAGGAGAGCGCCGACGGCGGAGAGGGAGAAAAATGAGCAGCGAAGGGAGAGAGAGAGAGAGTGAGAGTGGGGAGTGGGTTGTGCGCGCGTACCTAAGAGAATCTGGGAGTGTCGTATTTATAGGCAATCACCTGAATCTTGAGCGCCTTCTGGAAGGTTCAAAGATTGTTGAGATACGAAGATGATTCAAATCAGGTTGTTGTGAGGCCGGTGGGATCCGTATCTTGTTTGTTGAAGGATCGATGGCTGGGAGGGCTCTTTGATGGCCTGAGATTCGATGAGTGTGTAGGTTCTAGGCCATTATTGTAGATCCTAGACTACTCCTCGATATGATCCTTTATTTGGGATTCTGTTACGCTAGACCTGGGCTCTCCCGCATCGGATTTCACAGAGATGCATGTCGAGCCATGGATTGCTCGGGGAGGCCAAGCTATGGGTTGCTCAGGGAAGACCGAGCTATGGGTTTCTCGGGAGGAACCGAGCTATGGGTAGCTCGGGAGGAACCGAGCTATGGGTTGCTCGAGGAAGCCGAGCTACGGGTTGCTCAGGAGAAGCCGAGCTACGGGTTGCTCAAGAGAAGACCGAGCTACGGGTTGCTCGGGGAAGACCGAGCTACGGGTTGCTCAGGGAAGACCGAGCTATGGGTAGCTCGAGAGGAACCGAGCTATGGGTTGCTCGGGGAAGACCGAGCTATGGGTAGCTCGGGAGGAATCGAGCTATGGGTAGCTCGAGAGGAACCGAGCTATGGGTTGCTCGGGGAAGGCCGAGCTATGGGTAGCTCGGGAGGAACCGAGCTATGGGTTGCTCGACCCGCTGGACCACACTAGTTAGCTCGTTCTCTACGGGCGTAGTGTAGCGGGCGGGGGGATGGGGCTGATCTTAGCCCCTTCGCACGGTTATCAATGCAACGGCGATTTTACCCCTCAACACATGTCCCCCACTCCCTAGTTCGAAGCGTAGGTTCGAGCGTAGGGAGTATAGACTTAGGTGGCGCGATCCGAACGAGGGGACATGTACTTGACAGCCCGCGCAATGATGTCCTAATTAATGCTGCGTGGCCGTCTTGACTTTTCGAGGTGGATCTGTCATTCCTTAGGAGCGAAGGCAATAGCTGGGGAAGCGCCACGTAGGAGATCTCGATTTTCTCGGTGCCTGTAGTGGCGGTTTCGGACGTCTTGGTTGATACGCTTCATCTTCGCCCTGAGGCAGTTTCCCTCGGAAAAAATGGAGTCGTGGCGGCGCCATCCCTATTTGTAGTGCTCTCTCGCTTTCCCTTAGAGAACTTCGTTTTTCCGTTTTCTCAGCGATTTTGCTCAGCGTCTCTTTTGATCAAAGGCATGGTGAGTCCGAGTGATCAGGCTTCGAAGGTAACCTTGGCGGATCTGGAACGGATACGCCGCCTGTACAAGATCCCCCAGGATGTTACCTTGTTGCTCCCGACGGCTGAGGACAGGGTGACATCCAGATTAGGGGACAGGGCGTTCTGCTATGAGGAAAGTTTGAGGGCAGGTCTTCGGTTCCCTCTTCATCCACTGGTGCGGGAGGTGATGAGGTTCTACAACATATAGTTCACCATGGTGGCTCCCAACAGCTGGCGCAACCTCATCGGATTCATCTTGTTGTGCAGCCATATCGGAGTGACCGCGACCCTTCCGATGTTCACAGTGTGCTTCAATCTGGTCTCCGGGAGGGCCTCAGAGTGGCCTTACATTGGCCCCCGGAGGTCCTTCAAGATGGTTTCGGATAACCCGTCGTCGATAAAGGAATGGAAGTCATGATTCTTTATAGTCGAGGGGAATATCAGCTTGGATTTCCCTTGGGTGTGGGGACAATACGTAAAGGATCCAGAAGCGCACCCGAAGTTAATCGAGTCGGAGAAAAGGGATTTGATCGTGTTGCGTGGCAGTCGAGCGCTTCCAGCCAGTGCCCTTCTATCGGAGGATGCTCTCTTTGCGGCCGGATTGAGTCCCGTCGATCCTCGTGGTGAGTATCACTTGTAGCCAATAGCTTAATGTGGCTCCATCTTAGATTTTTGTGCAAACTAACGGGCAAATCATATTGCCCCTACAGCTGAAAGGTCGGCGCTCACAGACCAGATGAGGGAGGAGTTGGGAAAGCGCCGCAGGAGATCCGGCTCCAGCAGCAAGCATAGGGCCAAGAAGAGGTCTTGCCCTTCCGGCTCCCGCCCTAGGGGGATCAGGGGAGACGGTGATGATCGACGCTCCTCGTCGCCGCGGGCCGGAAGTATCAAAGTTCTGGCGGCGCATGATCTTTCGGTGCCAGAGGAGGGCCTGTCCGGAGGTGAAGATCGGGATGCCGCAGGGGTTTCGGAGGAGGCTGCTGGAATTTCCTCCCCACCTGTTGTCGTTTTGTCCGATGATGGCGAGGGAGCAATGTCGGTTCACTTGGGGACCCCGTTGGCGGGGCGGCTCGGTCTCCTTTATTGAAGGCCAGTGGCTCGGAGAGGTTACAGGCGGAGGTGGAAGAAGTGGCTACGGCTGCCGAGGTTCGGCCTGGGCCACTGGTGGGAGAGCTAGCAGGTGACGAAGGGATGGCTGAACCTGCCGAACCAGCGATCGAACCTCGTAGGGTGCTTTCTGGTGAAGGGCCTTCCGTCGAGGCACAGGAGGCCCCGGGGGAAGCCGAAGTTCCTGAGGAGTCTGTTAGGGGTAGGGGAATGTTCGAGGAGGCATAAGCAGAAGAGGGGAAGAAGGAGAAGGAGGGGAAGAAGGAGAAGGAGGGGTGCCGTCGAGCGAAGGGGACGTTCGGGCCGGGGCTCCCCTCGCTGGAGTCGAAATGCCCGAGGCTTCTCAAATGAGGGCTCTGGTGAAGGAGGCCGGCCAACCGAGGGCCTCATGGGCCACGGGTTCCCAGGTTGGCTCCCTGAGCGCAGACTTCCACTCACGCGACCCGGAGGTGAGCGCCATGCTCTCCGCTTTGATGCAATCTGCGTTCCAAGGGAGAGAGGGTTCCTCGACAGGATGGAATTATTCGGAGGACCTTGTCGAGATGGCCTTTAGATACACCGGGGTGCCGAATGAGGCTTTTCTTCTTCCCGAGATCGACGATCTTGCCCTTACGAGGATTGCTACGGATTATGCGTCTCGGGTAAGTTGTCACACTGAAGTAGGGTCTTTAGTCAGCTAGTTCGATTGTATTCTTTATGTGTGCAATCCTTTTTGCAGAATGCCCTGATCATGAGGGCACTGAAGTGGCGCTTGCATCTGGTCGTTGGAGCTTAGGCTCGGGCTCGCCTGGAGGTCGATCACCTCAAGGAGAGGGCGGATTCTACAGATAAACTTTCCCGAGCCCTGGTGGTCCTTCAGAGGGAGCTCGAGGAGGCTTGCAGGGTTCTTGCAGTTGAGAGGGAAATAGCCTCTCAACTCGCCACACAGGTCAGTGAGCTTCAAGGCTTCCGCGAGCAATCCGAGAAGGTTAGTCTGGATCTATGTCAGGCCAAGGCGGAGCATGAGATCAAGGTCAATTCTATGCAACCTTTTTTTGATAAGAGGTGGGATCAGTTGAAAGCCGGCCACGCTGAAGATAAGGGCAACTGGAGTAAAAGGCTCGAGGAGGAAGAGCATAGGTGTCGGCGGCAGCAGGACCACCTCACCCGACTAAATAAAGAGCTCGCCGACACAAAGGATCGGCTAAAGTGGTTGGACGAACGAGCTACTCAACTACGCCCATCAAAAATTGGAGACACTCAGTCCCGGGTGGACGAACTCAAAGAGAACCTTTGTCAAAATCAATCGGCTAAGTCGAGGGCTCTCAATAGGGTCCAAGTGCTGGATGGCGAGCTAGCTTGGCGGGGCAAGGAGGTAGGGCGTTATCTGTTTTATCCGTTTTGGCCTTTCGACTTCTTCCTTACTTGGCTCTTTGTCTGCAGTTGAACAAGATGGGCCAGGAGTTTCAGGAGCGGTTGACGGCATTCGGAGAAGAGGCAGCCTCGAGGCACCGAAGGATCTCCGAATTGAAGAAGCAATTGGCCGAGGCGAACGTGCGGGTCTCTTCGGCGGTGGAGGAGTACAAGAACTCTACCGAGTTTGCCGACGAACGTAGGGCAGCCTGTGCCGATGCATTCTAGCTCGGCAAAGAGGAGGCGCGGGCAAAGATTGCTCAGACTTATCCTGACCTGGACCTGTCTTGCTTGGAAGCCGAGTATTATGAGACACGCACCCCGGGGGCCGAGGAAGACGAATATGGAGAGATTTTTGACGTCAATCTCGAAGCTGTTCTGGGAGTTGACGTTGCCGCCGAGGTACCTCGACGGGACACCATCGAGAAGGGGGGGCCATGCGACGCTCCCGCTGGTGCTACCACAGGAGATGCCGGGTCTGATCCCAAGTCTTGACCCTTTGGGGGCCCATATGTATTTTCTCTTTCTTTTGTTTTGTAGTTTGACCGGAAATCAGTAAACGGGTCAGTTGTTTTTCATTTATTTGTCTTTCTTGGATGGTTTCTTGTCTTGAATTTTAGTCCCAACTGCGAGCACCACTTGGTTGGTTTTCCGGCTCGAATTTGAAGGAACATCTTGGTCGAGGCCAAGGCATAGGATAGTCTCGATGAAAGAGTCGAGCAACAACACAGCTTGGTACAAAAGGAGGTTGAGAGACGATTCAATTCGGCTTTAACCGAATGGCACAGTGGTTCAGCTAGGGCCGAAGAATGAAATAGCTCGGCTAAGGCCGAGGGATGAAGTAGCTCGGCTAGGGCCGAGGGACGGAGTAGCTCGGCTAGGGCCGAGGTGTCCACCTTACCAGTGGCCAAACTATGATCGTGCCTTCGATGAAAAGAGGGAGTTTGTCCCTGAGCAGGGTTTGTTGAACCTTCGCTGTCACCCCTTTATTCTTTTTGGTAAAGGGAGGGTTTGGCTTTCGCATCTATTTATTATCCCTGTCAGTGCTTTGTCTTTTCAAGGCAGGTCACTTTGGCGTATGGTGTAAGTGCTTATTTGCCATTGGAGGATATCATTTTCACGGGAAGATCCCTCGGATCCGCCCGTATCTGCAAGATCGGTGGACGGTTTTCTGCATTTAAAGCTCGTGGGGATCAGAGATAATCTTTTGGAATGCGTCACGGCTTGGGCAACGCGCTTGGCGCGCATTGTGGGGCGCTATTTTCATTTCAGGAGGCCACATGGTGGCGTGGGTTTGGCATTTCGAATCTCGGGGCTTTCTATTCCGATAGCTGTTCCCAGTTCATCTCCACCTATAAAAAGGGGAAAGAGGGCTGTGTTGGGCAATCTCAAAGTTTTCTTTTCTGTAAATTGTGAAGGTACACACAATGCCTGTCTCTCTGGGGCTTAGAGCGGGAGGACCGAGCTTTCCTCCTGCAAGTCGTCGTCGTCCTTCGGATAGTTGGGGTGACGAAGGAGCTGCCGGGGGGTGGCTTGCCCTCAGGAAAGGAGCCCCGGAGATCGTATGGAGAGCGCATAGGAGGTTCACAGAGATCGCATGGAGAACGCACATATACACTTCCTGTGTGACCTTTGTGGTTCACCCTTGGGGACGCAGGGTTGGAAGTGTACGCGTGCTCCCCATGACTTGCATGAACTTCTCCTCCTCCCCTGGTCCGGATTCCTGGGCTCGTCCGCCCGGGAAATCTTTTGCCACGTGAGGAGGGGGTGATGGTGTGTCGCCCGCTAGTACGTTGCCTTTTGACTTGGGCAATGGCTAGCGGTAGACACTAGATTTGGCGAGTGCCCCGGTATTAGGGTCCGCAAGCTTTCTCCCTGCTCGTCGGAGGGCCCTTCGGTTGGGTGGTTTGGGGCAAAAACCCGTCCACCCTTTCTGATTTCTCTGATATCTCGGGTTGGACGCCGAGATATCATTATTAACCGAAGCTGGTCGCAACGGTTGGGCCGAGTCGTCTGCACATTATCAGCGCGAGCTGATTGATTTGTGGCTTGCTTAATTTGTTGGACCGGATGCCGAAGCATCATGGTCACCCGAAGATGCTTTGGAGCAGTTTGCCCGAGTTATGTACTCGTTTTTATTTCATGCATTTCAATGCACTTGTAATGCCTCTCAGGTGGTTGTAATTCATTTCGATGGTAATGAAATAAAGAAAGTTTTGTTCTTTCTCCTAGTTTCTATTTCTTTTGTGCCAAGAGTTGTTGTTGGCAATGAAACGAGGCGCAGGGATATCGCTCGTTCTTGGCCGAGGATTCCGCGCTATCCGACCTAGTCGGGGCTCATAAGCTGCCGAATTCGAACGGAACTTTGGAGATCGTTTGGTCTGGTCGGGTCTTGCGATAATGAGACACGCGTCTTGGCCTTATGCTGGGGCCTTGATGGTGGGAAGAATTCCTCGGCTTTTGCCGGGATTCTTAGCAGTAGAACGTATTCCATGACTCCGGCCGAGGTTCGGAACTTATAGCTCGGCCCTACCGAGGTTCGGAGATTCATTGCTCGGCCCTGCCGAGGTTCGGAGACTTATAGCTCGGCCCTGCCGAGGTTTGGAGATTCATTGCTCGGCCCTGCTGAGGTTCGGAGACTTATAGCTCGGTCCTGCCGAGGTTTGGGGATTGTTTGTTCGGAGGGGTAATTCGATTGTCGCCGAGACTCCGGATATTTGGTTCCTGCGAGATTCGGCGCGGAACGGGCGGCGCATGGGTACGCCCAACATTTATGATTTGGCTATTTTCGAGGGAAGCGAGTCAGCGTCAGGTGCTGACGCTCTTTATTTTTCGCACTTTCCAAGGGCGACCGATTTAAGGCAATTCAGAGGAGTTTCGAGGGCATTTACTCCGCGAGGGCTCGGCAGATCGGGAGGAACCCAGTTTCTAGAGAAGGAGGGGGGTTCCTAAGTAATTCGTCGATGTTTACCGATTTCCCTCGGGAAGGGGCATGATCCCTCGCGTCCTGTGGGCGCCTACCAAAGTGGCGACACGCGGCCGATTCTCACGGGTCGATTAATGACCGACTGCTCGAGATACTCACCAGGGTGGTATAAATATGGGTGAGGTGGATGTCAGTGTTCGTCATCCCCGGCTAGCCTCTCGATAGCTCCTGAAAGCGAGTATGGCTTCTCAGGGGAGGGCAATCGAACAGAGAGTCAGGCGTTGTCAGCAACGGCCGGGGGGGCTCCCAGGGGAGCCATTCGACCGTGATGGTTGATGGTATGGCCTTGGCGTCAGCTTTTGCAAGCCACGAGCAGCTCGAGAAGGCGGTCGAGGAGTATCTTGCCGTTTCCATCAGGGAGGCCGAGGCCCTTCGCCGGGTTATAGACCGGCAGGAGGGGGAGATAGCATCTCTCCGTCAGTGAGTCGCCGAGCTGTCCCAGCGTGTGGAAGACCTGGCAGCTCCTGGGGGGAGACATTAGGCCTCTGCGAAGGCCATTTTTCTCTCTTTCTTTCTATACTTTTCGTTATAATAAATAAAGAGAAAAGTCCTTTTTGGCAATCTTTTGTTTTCTATTGAGACCATTGTTTAGTTCATAAAAAAGGAAAAACCGCTTGTTACTGTTTGAACCAAAGGGGGACCTGGGCGGTCCCGTGGGCTTACGCGATAAGTTGTGGTCTTGTTTGCGGAGCGAGACAGGCGCTTGGGCGATAAGGTGCAGGGATATTGCTCGGGGATTTAGTAGTAGGGGATTCCCCGACTTTGTCTGGGGTTCATGGGCGGCCGTGTAGGGCCTGTCGAGGCCTTTAGGGATTTGCTAAAGGCACAGGCTTTGTGTCCGCTGACGATTTTGCACGGTGTGCATTTTTCAAACTGGCCGAAGTTCTGGGGACTGTTCAGAAGTCCTTCGGCTTCAATCGAGGTTTGCGTGCTTTGGTTTTTGCCGGAGCTTACGCACTCCGATTTTGGCCGGGGCTTTAGAATTCACCGCTAGGCCCAACTGAGGTTCGAAGAATAGTTGCTCGGCCCAGCCGAGGTTCGGAGATTAGTTGCTCGGCCCAGCCGAGGTTCGGAGAATAGTTCTCGGCCCAGCCAAGGTTTGGAGAATAGTTGCTCGGCCCAGCCGAGGTTCGGAGATTAGTTGCTCGGCCCAGCCGAGGTTGGAGAATAGTTGCTCGCCCAGCCAAGGTTCGGAGATTTGTTGCTCAGCCCAGCCGAGGTTCGGAGATTAGTCACTCGGCCCAGCCGAGGTTCGGAGATTTCCTGCTTAAATAGGTAACTCGGTCATGCCGAGGATAGGTAAGCAGCATCTGTTTCTTTTCACGATTTTTGGCGATATAATTTATGGTGATTTATGTCATGAATTATGAAACAACGTGCCACAAAAATTTAAGAAGGCGAGCCTATAGAGCGTACCCTACTGATGATACTTGCGGAGGTTGTCCGAATTCCACGTCCGAGGGATGGATCTTCCGCTTAGATCTTGCAGCTTGTAGGTCCGGGTCCGACGACCTCCGCTACTTGGTAGGGGCCTTCCTAGTTTGGGGCTAGCTTTCCTTGCTCCAGCGGTTTGGAGACAATGCTTTTCGGAGAACAAGGTCACCAGGAAAGAAAGCTTTCCCTTTGACTCTGGAGGCATGGTAACGGGCCACTCTTTGCTGGTAGGCAGCTATTCTGATTTGAGCTTTTTCTCTGATCTCCTCTACCAGGTCAAGGTTGGCGCGGAGCTACTTATCGCTGGCTTCCTCCGAGTAGCTTTCCACCCGCAGAGAAGGGAGTCCTATCTCCACGGGGATGACGGCCTCTATGCCGAAGGCCATTCGAAATGGGGTTTCGCCTGTGGGCACTCTCGGGGTGGTGCGGTAGGCCCATAGGAATGGTGAAATTTGTCTGCCCACCTGCCTTGGGCTCTGGAGAGTCGAGCTTTGATCCCTTGAAGCAAGGTTCGGTTGGTTACTTCGGTTGCTCCGTTAGCCTGTGGATGCCCGACCGAGGTAAGGCGGTGATGGATCCCGTGCTCCTCGTAGAACTGACGAAACTTCGGATTGTCGAATCGTTTAACGTTGTCAGTGATGATGGTGTGCGGGAGGCCGAAGGGCAGATGATGGATCTCCACACAAAATCCCTGGCCCGAGCCTCAGTTATTTGAGCGACTGCTTCCGCCTCGACCCATTTGGTGAAGTAATCGATGGCAACGAATAAAAATTTTCATTGCCCCGTGGCAGCGGAAATGGGCCGAGAATGTCCATTCCCCACTTGGAAAAGGGCCAAGCGGAGGAAAGGGGGACCAGGATGGCGGAGGGGAGCCGCTGAATACTTGAGTGTCTTTGGCATGGGTCGCAAGCTCGGACAAGGTCGTATGCATCCTTTTGCATGGTCGGCCAATAGTAACCTTGACGCAGCACCTTGTGGCACAGGGACCGGCTCCCCCGATGGTTGCCACAAATTCCGTTGTGCACCTTCCGAAGGGCATAATCAGCTTAGATGGGCGGAGGCATCTAAACAATGGAATAGAGAAGGACCACTTGTAGAGCTGGTCATCAATTAGCACATAGTGGGTGGCTTGCAGCTTTAGCCTTCTGGCTCCCTTCGATCGTCCGGGAGCGATCCTTCTTTGAGGTACTTCAGGATGGGGTCGAACCATGATGGTTCGCCTCAACTTGCATCACTCGGTCAGCTTCCGCGATACTAGGTCTCTCCAAGGTCTCCAGGTGAATTTTCGTTCGGCGTCCATGATTCCGCAGTCGCCAGCCGAGATATCAGGTCGGCACGGGCATTTTCAGATCTAGGAATCTGAATGATCTCAAATTCGGGAAATGGGAGAGTAGGCTCCGAACCTCTTGGAGATATCGGATCATGTTCGGTTCCCGGGCCTCAAACTCCCCTTGCACGTGACCTGCCACCAGCTGGAAGTCGGTGAAGGCATTCAGTTTCTCCACCTTAAGGCTGCGGGCGATCCGGAGACCGGCCAGCAGGCTTCATATTCAGTTTCGTTGTTGGAGGCCGGGAAGGAGAAGCGGATGCCATATTCAAAAGTCGTCCCCTCCAGGCTGGTAAGGACCAAACCCGCACCGGATTGATGGGCGTTGGATGACCCGTCCACATGGAGGAGCCACCGGGTGCCAGATTTTGGTTTCTCAGGGGAGTCAGGGGTGGAGCCATCCTCGGGATAGTACATTCGAGGAGGAAATCGGCTAGCACCTGAGCTTTGATGGCCGGGCGAGGCTGAAATCGGATATCGTGCTCGCTCAGCTCGACGGCCCATTTGGTCATTCTCCCCGATGTCTCTGGACGGTGGACCACCGCCTTGATGGGTTGGTCAGTCAGGACTGTCACATAATGTGCTTGGAAGTATGGCCGCAACTTTCGGACTTAGGTGATCAAGGCCAACACCATCTTCTCGATCTGGGTATATCTCGTCTCCGCATCTTGGAGCAGTTTGCTGACATAATAAATCGGCTTCTGGGCCTTATTTTCTTCTCTGACCAGCACCGAGCAAATGACACCTTCGGAGACAGCCAAATACAGGCACAATGTCTCCCCGTGATTTGGACTGCTGAGGAGAGGGGGAGAGCCTAGGTACTTCTTAAGATCTTCGAATGATTTTTGACACTCGAGGGTCCACTGGAAATTCTTGGCCGACCGAAGAGTTTTGAAGAAGAGGAGGCACCTTTCGGTGGAACGAGCCACGAAACGGTTAAGGGCCGCTATCCTCCCGGTTAGGCGCTGACTTCTTTAAAAGATGCCAGGGGCGCCATCTGCTGGAGATCTTGGATCTTCTGGGGGTTAGCTTCGATACCCCACTGGGAGACCATGAAGCCGAGGAACTTCCCAGAGTTAACGCCGAAGGCGCATTAGTCGGACTGAGCTTCATCTGGTATTTGCGGAGTGTTGCGAAGCTCTCCGAGAGATCCTCGACGTGCTGTGTGCTTCTTTGCTCTTGACAGATGATTTGTTCTTTGAAGACTTTGTTGACCAGCCTTTGGTAGGTGGCACCTGCATTTTTAAGACCGAAAGGTATAACACAGTAACAATAAGTACCTCGGTCGGTTATGAAGGCGGTCTTTTCTTCATCTTCGGGGGCCATCCGGATCTGGTTGTAGCCCGAGTAGGCATCCATGAACGTCAGCATTTGGTGACCCGAGGTGCATCACAAGCTGATCAATTCGGGGGAGGGGGAAGCTATCCTTCGGGCACGCTTTGTTGAGGTCGGTGAAGTCGATGCAGATCTGCCACTTGCCGCTCGACTTTTTTACCATGACGACATTTGACAGCCAGCTTGGGTAATTCACCTTCCGAATGAAGTTCGCCTTGAGAAGTTTATCAACCTCCTCCTCAATAGCTCTTTGCCGCTCTGGGGCGAAACTCCTCTTCTTTTGCTTGACGGGCCGGTACATTTCGTCCACGTTAAGGTGGTGGACAAGAACTTTGGGGCTGATCCCTGACATGTCGGAGGCGGACCAGGCGAAAACATCGGCATTGCTTGGAGAAGTCGATCAGCTCCTCCGGGATTCGCCTTTCAGCAGTGACCCGATCTTTATGGTTCGGTCGGGACGAGCCTCATCCAGTGGTATTTCCTCCAGTTCTTCGGTTAGTTCCCCTCGTTGCTCGGCAAATTCCTCTCGAGTGTCCAGCCCATCAACTTCGGGCATTCTGGACTGAAGGCGGGTGACAAAACACTGTCGAGCCATAGTTTGGCTTTCTTGGACAACACCAACTCCTCGCCTGGTGGGGAATTTCATAGATAGGTGTGGGATGGAGACAACGGCTTTGAGAGACATCAGGCCGGGTCTTCCAAATATCGCATTGTAGGGGGACCTGAGCTTAGTCACTAGGAAGTCCGTGTGAACAGTGGCCACAAGGGGCTAGGTTCCTGCCCGAACCGTTAAGGTTACAACCCCCTCTGGGATAATGACGTCGCCTGTGAACCCCATTAGGGTGGAGTCCACGGCTTGGAGGTTTTCCATGAGCAATCTCATCTTGGCAAACACATCAAGGTACAAAATTTCACGGAGCTTCCACTATCAACAAGGATCCGACTTACATCATAGTTATTTAAATTGAGAGATACAACCAGTGCGTCGTCATGTGGGAACTGTATCCCTTGGAGATCGTCGTCGGAGAAGGACAGCTCACCCGTTTGCGCTTTCTTTGGCGCCGAGCCTTTGTCATCATTTTCGGAGCTTAAGCCGCCGGCCTCTTCAATCATGTTAATGTGGCCGATTACGGGTGGATTGGGAGGAGGAGGAGGCTGCTGAGGATCAGGCTGGCGGTCACCCCCTTGTCCTGGCTCGGGTGCCCTCCTGAACTGGTTCAGTCGGCCCCGCTGGATCAGCCTCTCAATTTCATTCTTCAGCTGCCAGCATTCCTCGGTGTCGTGGCCATGCTCCTGGTGATAACGGCAGTATTTGGTGGGGTCCCTCCGAGTTGGGTTCCCTTGGAGAGGAGTTGGTCGGGGGAGCTGGCGCTCTATCTCCATAAGGATTTGCGCCCTGGGTACAGTGAGTGGAGTGTACTGGTCGAATCGCCTGGGCGGGCTCGAGAGCGATTTCTCAACGGCGGCGGGGGAGCTCTTTGGCGACGAGGCGGGCTTGGCTGACGGATGGGTCGGTGCCTGTCCGAACCTTTAGGTTCTTTTTTCTTCGCCAGCTCGGCGTGGGCAGCTCTCCGCGATTCTTTGACCCTGGCGTATTTATCTACCAGGGCCATCATATCGGAGAGGTTCGGGGGGTAGCTGACCTCCATCGCCAGGTAGAAGTCGCTCTCCTTCAAGACTCCCCCCGCTAGGGCGGACATAGCCATCTCATGATTAAGGTGGTCCACCTCCAGCATGGCCTTATTGAAACGGCAAGGTAATTTCTCAAGGACTCCCCCTCTCTCTGCTTAACTTCAGAGAGGGAGTCGGATGTTCGCCGGTGGCGGCGGCTACTGACGAACTGGCCAATAAAAAGATGGCTCAGCTCGTTGAATGAATCAACGGAACCTAGTTTCAAGGCGTTGAACCAGGTTCGGGCAGATCCTCTGAGGGTGGAAGGGAAGGCGCGGCAGAGGATCGCGTCTGATGCTCCATGGAACATCATTATTGACCGGAAGCTACTGAGATGATCATCCGGATCAGAAGAGCCGTGGTAGGGCTCGATGGCGGTAGTTTAACATGGGAGGGATCACTTCCTCCATAATCCCTTTGGTGAAGGGGATGCCCTGCTCCGCCTTGGGCTGAGACGGATGAGCCTGCTTGGCGGCGTCCAGCTCCTGACGCATCTCCCAGAGTTGTCGGCGGATCTCCTCTCAGATGTAAGAGGAGGAGCCGGACGAGGAGAGCGCGGAGAGGGCATCGAATCATGGCGGGAGGACTCCGGAGAGAGGGATCGGGCCCGCCGAGATCTGGGAGGATCCCTGTTGCAGCCCCCTCATGGGGCTGGTCTGTCCTCCTTGGGTCGGTATGGGGGGTCCGCGACTCCATGCGGACCGAAAGAAGAGGTGGCCGGAGAAAAAGGGGTTGTGGCCTCCTCAGGAAGGCGTGGAGCGGGGGCAGTTGCGAGGCACTCCTGAACCAGATGGGTAGGGCTTGGACCTGCTGGACTAGTGTGGCGAACTAGTCCTGGGTCACCGGGATAGCCAGCGGCGATGGGGTCTCAACTGGTGGCGGCTGCGGCGCCACGTTGCTCATCGGATTAGGTCTTTGGGAGACGACCTGGTCCTGGGCTTCAGAGGTTGCTCTTCTCCAATTAGCCATTGGAGAGGCTCTCTTCCGGATCAAAATCCTTATCTCCTTTCTTCAAGTTTTAATGGGACTTGAGGCCCTTCCTCTAGCGCCAATCTGTTGCCGCCGGGATCTGTCCTCCGATTCGGGCGCGGTCGGTCTCCTGATCGGGCTTCCTCCGGGGCGGACCTGCAAGAAGTCCTCATGCGAGAGGCGTTGGGGGTGGCCCTCCACGGAAGACCCTCCGACGCTCAAGTCAGTGGGGATCAACGGTCATCAGAAATGAGGAGAAGGATCTCTCTAGGAGGTCCCTCCAGGGGCGGCCAATCGGGAGCTCTAGGGAGCGTCGACGGCGGAGAGGGAGAAGAATGAGCAGCGAAGGGGAGAGAGAGAGAGAGAGAGAGAGAGAGAGAGTGGGAGTGGGCTGTGCGCGCGTACCTAAGAGAATATGGGAGTATCGTATTTATAGGCAATCACCTGAATCTTGAGCACCTTCTGGAAGGTTCGAAGGTTGTTGGATACGAAGATGATTCGAATCAGGTTGTGAGGCTGGTGATATGTATCTTGTTTGTTGAAGGATCGACGGCTGGGAGGGCTCTTTGATGGCCTAAGATCCGATGAGTGTGTAGGTTCTAGGCCGTTATTGTAGATCCTAGATCACTCCTCGATATGATCCTTTGTTTGGGATTCTATTACGCTAGACCTGGGCTCTCCCGCGTCGGGTTTCATGGAGATGCATGTCGAGCCATGGATTGCTCGGGGAAGGCCGAGCTATGGGTTGCTCGGGGAGGAGCCGAGCTATGGGTAGCTCGGGAGGAGCCGAGCTATGGGTAGCTCGGGAGAAGCCGAGCTACGGGTTGCTCGGGGAAGACCGAGCTAGGGGAAGACCGAGCTATGGGTAGCTCGGGAGGAACCGAGCTATGGGTTGCTCGGGAAAATCGAGCTATGGGTAGCTCGAGAGGAACCGAGCTATGGGTTGCTCGGGGAAGGCCGAGCTATGGGTAGCTCGGAAGGAACCGAGCTATAGGTTGCTCGACCCGCTGGACCACACTAGTTAGCTCGTTCTCTATGAGCGTAGTGTAGCGGGCGAGGGATGGGGCTGATCTTAGCCCCCTCGCACGGTTATCAATGCAACGACGATTTTACCCCTCAACAACATCCATCATTAATCTACATACGACCAAACCTTCTTCCTTAGTTCACAAGTCTTTTTATCTTACACATAGAGTCAGTACTGATAGTATTAATGGTTATTAATGCAGAAATTGTAATGCAATGGGAGAATCTATTTACCATTGGAGCATCAGACCGTGCACGCACAGAAACTCTTGCTTTGCGGCCTGGGAGCTCAGTGTCAGACGTGCTTCGTTCTTGCATCAGCCTGGGACTCTGTTGCTCCCCCAGCTAGGTGATGCTGGCTCCGAGGGACCATCATCAATAGGTAGCTGTCTCTTGGTGAATGGAATAATGCCTCTCTCCCTCGAACCTCTGCCGATGTTGTTGGTCAAAGACTGATTGTTCATGATCATCGTCACCACCAGAATGTTCATCAATGTTCCGCACGCTAGTTTGACCAGGTTCCATGAATTGGTGCTCAGATACTGCTACTGGACTCAATGTATCGGTCTTGTTGTCCTTTTATGGAAGGATAAGAAACATGTTAATTTGTTTTAGTAATTAGAAACCAAAATGAAAACTACCTAGTTGTAAAAACTATGTTAGCAAAGGATGGGGAAAGATGAAATATGTCAAAGAAATATTTGCCCATAAGAAGTCATTGATGTTTCAAAGCCTATTTGATCTGAAAATTAACCACCTCAAATGAGATTCATTAGGAATGATACTACATGATGGTTAATCATATTTTTATGGGGCAAAAACAAATCAGAAAAAATATAATAATGCTGTGGATTATGTAACTATACATACAAACATATACGCACACATGTACACACCAGTTGTTCAAACATTTTATATCACCATTTCATGCAACAATGAAATGCATGGTGAATTCTTCGCTCAAAAAGAAAGAAATGCGTGGCACTAGAGAAAGTTGTGAGATAGCAAAACTTTCTTGTACTAACAAAGAATAGGAGGCTTAGAGAACATAATTTTCTATTTTTCCAGTCAAAGATCAAAATAATTCAACGATGGACAGTGAGAACGAACGCATTTCATCTCTTCAAGGACTTAAAACCCTAAGAACTATATAAGGTTTGTAGAGTTAAAGCCACAAACTAACTTATGTCATTTTCATAAAAAATAAAATTATATATATATATATATATATATATATGATGAAATTTTTAGAGAAATAAAATAAATTTTGTGTAGAATAAACACTTTTTTTTCTTTCTAAGCAAATACTCTCTTGGCTACACAGGGATATTTTATAGATTATGTGAACATAAATGAAGAGACAAGTAAATCATGAGGCTATTTGTCTAAGTGCACCGTATATTTTCTTGGACCTTTATGTATCAATTTCTCTACGGAGAAGCAGATAAGATTTTTTAAATAATATGTCGGCAATTGAAATGAGCACAACAAAAGAAAAAGAATGTTTAAATTCAATCAATAGTTAGATTATACACAAAAGAAAAGGTAGAAAAAGGAGTGAGATCAGAAGAAGCATATATATATATATATATATATATATATATATATATATATATATATATATATATATATATATATAATAATGTCATTACCTTTACACACAGTGCCATTAAGGCTGTAAGAGCATCAAAATAGAATTGTATGTAGATAGAGTATTATATATTTAAATGATTATCATACAATTTATCTTTATAGATACAGATAATCATAGGCCTCAATAGCATGCATGTAAAAACATTGGGTAGCAAAATTTTATTTTTTCTTTTTGATCTATACTGCATTAAATTAAAGTATTAAATACCCTTTAAATATCCCTAAAGCTTCTACATCTCGTTTTTTAATTTTCATAAAATACTGATTAAAGAGGGTATTAAAAGTCAATGTTAGCAAAACCCTCATCTCAATTGTTATGAAATGCTATGGTCGGTGGGATTGATTATTGATATAAAATATTAGGCTTAAATTCATGCAACCAATCAACATAGAGAATGATGGCAGGCCAAAGGAAATGAATGCGACGTTTGCGACACCACTAATGCCACAATTTCAAGATTATTTATTTATTATTTACTGACCGATGGAGACCAGTTCTAACATTTTTTTTTTTTTTTTTTTAAAACGATGGCAGGACCATCCCGTGGTTCAGACTAAACTTATTTTTCCACCTTGCCAATATACAATTTCAGCTTCTATTTCCTTCAATTCTCTCTCTATAAAAAAAAGAAAAAATCCTTCAATTAATAAAAAAAAGAAAAAATCCTTCTGCCAACCTTCCTTTCGTGATATAACTATTTGATATATATATATATATATATGAGATCTCCAACAATCTAAAACATATATAATATCAAAATTACTTATTATTATTATTATTATTTTAAAAATAATTACCAATATATTTACAAATATTATCCTAATATAATTATTTTATTCTATTTATTATTATAATGTTTAGATTAAATTATTATTTTTATAATATTATATTTTATATAATATTATGATAATATAATATATATAATATTAAGATATTAATAATTTTTTATAGATGCAAAACGTTTTAGTTCCTAAATCTTAAATTAGGATTAGTAAGGGATGATCATTGATTGATATAGGAATCTATTTTCTATTATTCTTGGATTTTTTCTTAATCTACAAGTATAGGTGCTTATATACTCGAACTATTATTTGTAAGAGTGTCTGAAATCATATGAGAGCTCTAGCAGTCTGTGGTTAGCCTACTAAGAGGTAGTCTGATGAGTCCCGATTCATTAATAAAATAATATTTTCCTTTTCTATTATTTTTGTGTTACCTACATTAAGCCTAAACATTTAATTGTGTTTTCTAGCTAGTTATGATCAAAGTAGCCCCATATTAATGCACGTGTCTTATTGATCGTGGTGCTGACCATTTCTTTATAAAAGGATGTTTTGTTAAAAGATATGGTATGATGATGTATGAATGGCTAGAGTCTAAGTTATGCATATGTATGTGCAAACTAAATGATGATGTTATGTCGATGGACATTATTTATGAGTTATGTACCTCATCATCAAGATCAGAAAGATGTTATGAAGCGAAGAATTGGATGTGATCTTAGAATTTTCTGGCACCATATATATCATGTTACAGTGAATTTCTTTTAGTTTCAATCTGTGCCCTCCATCAAAGATGACCTTAACCTTTGCAATATGGATGATTCCTAAGAAAGTGCTGCAAATTAATTTAACTAATACGTCATTAACAATGGGTTAGCTCTCATACAGAAATTCGAGAATGAGATAAGGCTAAGTACTCCACCTTTTGGAAGCTCACGTATTTAATTTCCAAGAATGGAATTTATTTTTGAGTCGAGAATGCGAACCCCGATCAAGTCAGCATAATTGAGTCCAACTACAAGTCAGAAATGGTAAGAATGGAATTTATTTTTGAGTCGAGAACGCGAATCCCGATCAAGTCAGCAGAATTGAGTCCAACTACAAGTCAGAAATGGGGTTGGCCAGTCCTTGAATCGTGGCCGGACTCGGAAAGGAAGTCTGGGATGGACTTTGAGATACGTCCCGTTTGCCAAGCCAATCAGAATCATTATTTAATCCGCTCGCTTGGCAAGCCAATGAGAATCATTTGCTAATCCACTTTCCTCTTTACCAAAGCCGAGTCCTCTTGTCTCAAACCATTGCCATTTTGCCTCCGATTGATCAGCATTTAGTCATCGAATCCTTCTTCTTGCTCCGTAGAGTTGGTCGTCGGACAGGAGTCGATCGATCGTCATGATCAACCCGGCAGCCAATTGCTTCAAACCTCTTGGCTTCGGTTGGTTTTCTTCTCTCTTGTTTTTACTTTTATATAGATTTCCTTTCTCCTGACATTATATTGACATTATATTCTATTTTTCATTTTCCCTCTCCCTTGATCCGTAGTCAAAACATGGTTTCAAAACGATTTAAGAAGTCATTTGTGGATGTCATCATCTTCACCCCATTAGCTCTGCGTTATCTGGCTGCACTGATATCAGGTCATCTACTCGCCAGTAGACCTGATCCATCTCTTTCTTTTATGACGTTCTTCTCTTCTCCTTCCTCATTCCTCTCTCTCTCGCCGAAGCGGCCTTTTATGTGCAGAATTTTTTTTAAAAAAAAAGAAAAAAAAAAAGAATTAGGGCCCGAGTAGAGATGCGGTTTGATCCGGTTCGGCGCACTTCTAGCGCCCAATGCACGCGTTAAACGCACCTCCCCGCTTACGATGCTTATCCGTCGGATATAGGGTTTCTTCGCCGCAAAGAAGTTTGAGGCAGAGCGATCTCTTTCTTCTGCCCTCGACTTCTTCTTCTCCGCTCTGCAGGGAGATCTGGACCCAAAGATTGTGGTATTCTGGCTTCCAGTCTCTCCTTATCTTGTTCTTTTATTTCCAATTATCTGCGATTTCTGCTTTCAGATCCTCTCATTTTCCTTCTAGATGGAGTTCCTCTCCTTCAATGATTTTTTTTATGCTCTTAGTTTGATGACCTACTGTGGATAATGATACGGTTGGCCGTTTCCTCTGCATAGTATTATCTTTTGTACAATTTTCAAAAGTAATGATGTGACAGCAAAACCCAGAGATAGAACTCCAGCGCTGGCCTCTAGCTCCGACCTCCAGTGGCGGCCCCCAGCGTCGGTCTCTAGCGCCGGCCTTCAGCATCGGCCTCCAGCACTGGATTCTGGTTCCGGCTTTCAGCGTCGGCCTCCAGCGTTGGCCTCCAGCGCCGGCCTCCAGCATCGGCCTCCAGCGTCGGCCTCCAACGTCGTCCTCAGCGATGACCTCCAGCGTCGGCCTCCAGCGATGACCTCCAGCGTGCCGGCCTCCAGCGTCGTCCTCCAGCAATGACCTCCAGCGATGGCCTCCAACGCTGGACTTAGGTTCCGGACTCCAGCATCGGCCTCCAGCGCTGGACTTTGGCTCCGGCCTCTAGCGTCGCCTCCAGTGCTTTTTCGCATGCACAATGACTAGTCTCATACAACAGATCCCGTGATTCAAGGTCTACTGCCGTGCACCTCGCTCACTGAAATCACGGGCAAGTGTTAGCTCGTTCAGCAGTTACCGCTACAAGCGGCCCTCATCCAGCAACGGCTTAACCACTTGCCGTTCGGTGAAACTTATCCCAACGAGGAAGATTCGACGGTTCCAACGGAACAAGGTAAACGGGATCCCAGACAGGTATAAAAAGAGGACCCGAGCTCAATGCGGGGATCTCTCTCTCTCTCTTTCAAGTTTTACTGAGATACAACATTCCTGTTCTACAACCCACTGACTTGGGCGTCGGAGGGTCCCCACCGGAACCACCGGTCCGGACTTTTTGCAGGCTCTAGAAGGAAGACGGCGACCTTTCTCATCCCTGAAGGCCTGCGGAGATCTCAGCTCACCCGACGTTCATCGCAAGTGATTTGGCAGCAACAGATTGGCGCGCCAGGAAGGGGCCGCAGTTCGCACAGGACGAAAGTTCTCCCTGACCCCACCAATTTGCAAGGGAAACGATGGTGACTACACGAGCACAGGAGGCTTCCTCCAGTCAAGCCCGGAGCGCATTCCCCGGGCTGAGCATCGGAGGCCAATCTCCATGTTCCGCCCCCCGTGCAGATAAGCCACCTGACCGGCTCGAGGTTCTGGCCCACCAGGTCCAGGATCTGATGACAATGGTCCGGGGCTGCAAGAGCATTGTTTGGCTGCTGCACCTCAACCCCCTGCGCTCGACGAAGGGGTGCGGGGACAGTCCAGTCTCACCAAGGCGGGACCCCACCTGAGGTCTCCCACCGCTCACCCCCCGAACCTCATCACCGAGGGACCTCGAAGCGACGGCGGTCCCCCTCGCCACTCCGGTCGTTCCCACCACCGACGGAGGAGAGAGTCCAGACGGGCGCGTTCTTTGCGCCGTCGATCTTCTTCATCTCTTCTTCCGATTCATCCCGAGATGGCACTCTCAGGAAAACTACCCGTCGGCCGAGCAAAGGCTCGACGAGTATCATCGACGGTTGGAGGAGCTTAGCCGCGGATCGCCGATCCTCACGGGGCGGATTATGAGCGTCGCCCCCCACTTTCCCGCATATCATGAAGGAACCGGTCCCGCCCCGGTTCCGTCTCCCCAACTGGATCCATACGATGGAACGACGGACCCCCTGGACCACCTGGAAAGCTACAAGGTCCTCATGCAGGTCCAGGGAGCGACGGACTCCCTTTATGCGTCGCCTTTCCGGCCACCCTCCGCAAGGCGGCACGCGTGGTACTCCCGCCTGCCCCACGCAGCATCAACTCATTTCGGCAACTCGAGCGATCTTTCCTGGCCCACTTTGATGCCTGTCGAAAGATCCCACGAGTGGCTGATAGCCTCTTTGCTGTCCAGCAGAGGAGTGGCGAGACCTTGAAGGATTTCGTCGCTCGATTTAAGGAAGCGCGTTGGAGGTGTACAACCTGGAAGACTCCGTAGCCACTTTGGCCCTGAAACGAGGACTTCGCCCATCCAGGTTCGCTTATTCTGGATAAGAAGCCTCCGAGTTCTTACGCTGAGCTTCTGAGCCGAGCACAGAAGTACATCCGCGCTGACGAGGCGGATTCTTCCAGGAGGGAAGTTGACAAGAACACCAGTAAGAAACCACCGCCTACTGATCACGCCGGTGCACGACCTCGAAGCCTGAGCCTCCACGACCGCTCAGATCGCCGACCACAGACGCTGTTCCTAAGGAGCAATTCACCCCCTCATGGCTCCCATATCTCACATCCTGCTGGAGATCGAGGAGGAACCTTATTTCAAGCGTCCGGCTCCCTTGAAGTCTGGGGCCCCCCGCAACAAGGAGTTTTACTGCCGGTACCACGAGACTATGGTCACGACACCGAGGACTGCCGCCATCTAAAAAGGCCATTGAGGAGCTGGTTCAGCAGGGTCACCTGGGCAAATTTGTTCGAAGGGGAAACCCTCCCACTTCGGGCCCCCGGTGCCTCCGAGTCGCCGGCTGGCGTGGACAATGCTCCAACTGAAAAGACCATAGCTATGATTTCCTGGGGAGCGGATGGTGGTTCAAAGAGGCAGCGAGAGGGAATAGATTCTGTAATTCCTTTCTTTGGAAAGGATCTAGATGGGGTAGTTAATAAGCATGACGACAGCGTCGTGTGTCCATGACTATAGCCAAACATCCTGTAAAAAGAATTTTAATTGATAGTGGGAGCTCGTGGATGTTTTGAGCTACGAGGCTTTTGTTCGGATGAATTGTCAAGTCTTTACTCCGACCCGTTGCCGCACCGCTAATGGGCTTCACTGGAGATTCGGTGAGCGTCGAGGGGGAAATTGCCCTCCCAGTCACGGCTGGAACCCCTCCATGTCAGAGCACTGTGGTCATAAATTTCTTGGTGGTCCGGGTCCCGCTGGCTTATAACGCCATCTTGGGAGACCAGGGTTGAATCTGCTGGATGCCGTAATCTCCACTAAGAGATATTGGTAAGGTTCCCCACCAATGAAGGAGTCGGAGAAATGAAAGGGGAGCAAAGCCCACTACCGCCTGCTATCATTTGTCTCCCAGCCCGCTGGAAGCGGCGTCGGCAGTAGCCTCTGAGTCGCTCGATCCCCGGGAGCTTGGGAAGAAGGGGAGAGCCGCCGAGCACCTTCTAACCCTCCCCTTGGGTGATGACCCGGCAAGGACTGTTCAGGTGGGGGCATTGCTCCCAGAGGGGCACGTGATCAACTTCTTACTTTCCTGCGTGCCAACACCGACGTCTTCGCATGGTCGTCCTCAGACATGCCGGGCGTCCCTGAAGAAGTGATCACCCATCGGCTCAACCTCAAGCCAGAGTGTCGGCCGGTCCGACAGAAAAAAAGAAACTTCGCTCCGGATAGACAGAAAGCTATCGACGAGGAAGTTCGCAAGTTAACGGCTGCGGGCCATATTCGGGAGGTCCATTACCCCGAATGGTTGGCCAACGTGGTGCTGGTCCGTAAGACCAATGGAGCTGGAGAATGTGCGTAGATTTCACCGACCTCAACAAGGCATGCCCTAAGGACAGCTTTCCCCTACCCCGATCGATCAACTGGTGGACGCTACATCCGGCCATGAGGTCCTTAGCTTCATGGATGCTTTCTCGGATACAACCAGATCCGGATGAATCCGGCGGATGAAGAAGCTACCTCCTTCATAACTGAGAAGGGGTTATACTGCTACAAGGTAATGCCTTTCGGGCTAAAGAACGCGGGAGCCACCTACCAGAGGCTGATGAACAAGGTCTTCGAAGGCCAGATAGGACGTAACATGGAAGTGTACGTGGATGACATGTTGACAAAAAGCGTTCACGCCACTGACCATATCGCGGACCTAACGAGACTTTTGACAACCTTCGTCGGTACCAGATGAAGCTGAACCCACGCAAGTGTGCATTCGGGGTGACAGCCGAAAGTTCTTGGGTTTCATGGTAACCCGGAGGGGGATCGAAGCAAACCCGACAAAGTCCAAGCCATCTTGGACATGAGGCCTCCCGCCAACAAGAAGGAAATACAGCGCCTGACGGGAAGGGTGGCCGCCTTAAGCCGCTTCCTGTCCAAGTCCGCTGAAAGGTGCCTACCTTTCTTCAAGGCGCTTCGCAGAGCCAATTTCGAATGGACAAAAGAATGCCAGGAGGCGTTCGAAGGGTTAAAGAATTCTTATCTACCCCGCCGCTGCTAGCCAAGCCAACGGGTGGAGAAGAACTCCTTCTATACCTCGCGCCTCTCCTGAAGCCGTTAGTTCTGTGCTGGTCCGCGTGGACACCAATGGCATGCAAAGGCCAGTATACTACACAAGCAAGGTGCTCCACGATGCAGAGACCAGATACTCAAACATGGAAAAGATTATCTTCGCATTGATCGTGTCTGCCCAGCGTCTGCGGCCATACTTCCAAGCCCACCCGATCGCGGTGATCACAGACCAACCTCTGAAGACAGTTCTTGCTCGCCGGATACTTCCGGCCGGCTGGCAAGGTGGGCCCTTAAGTTGGGGGAGTTCGATCTATCTTTTCCCCCCGGTCGGCCATGAAGTCTCAAGTCTTGGCGGATTTTTTGGTCGAATGTACTTGGGGAGAGGAGCAACCTAAAGAACCTCCTACACACTCAGCCCCTTGGAACCAGTGATGATGAATGGGTCCTCCATGTAGATGGGGCGTCGAATTCTCAAGGGAGCGGAGCAGGCCTCATCTTGGCCAACTCGGATGGAGTTGTAACCAAGTGTGCACTTCGCTTCCTCTTTCCAGCCACTAATAATCAGGCAGAATATGAAGCTTTGTTGTCCGGATGAGATTGGCTCAAGAGCTTGGGGTGAAACGCCTTAGGGCGTTCACCGACTCCCAATTGGTCGCTGGCCAAATCGCAGGGAATATGAAGCAAGGGATCCCATCATGTCCCGCTACTTAAGTATGGTGCAATCGCTAGCTTCTCCTTGGCTCACTTTAGCGTCAGCTACATCCCTCGACAGGAGAATGCTAGAGCCGACGCCTTATCCCACCTTGCCACCTCAGCTGATGGGATGTTGGGAAGAGCTTATGTGGAGCACTTAGAAGCCCCGAGTATTGACGTATCAAGAGAAACTCTACCAGTGGAGCAGGAGCCCTCCTGGATGGATGCCTATGTCCGGTACTTACCGAGGGTACCCTCCCAGAAGACCCTGCCGAAGCCAGGAAACTTAAAAGACGGGCCCCAAAGTTTTTCATAATGGAGGGAAAGCTCTACCGGAGGTCGTTCTCATACCCATCCTCAGGTGTGTCGGTCCCACCGAAGCCAGTTATATTCTGCGGAGATACATGAAGGTATATGTGGAAGCCATCTGGGGGGCAGGGCTCTTGCATACAAAGCCCTACGGCAGGGGTATTACTGGCTGACAATGAAGGAGGATGCATCCGAACTTGTTAAGAGGTGTGACAGCTGCCAGCGCCATGCCAACATTCAACATCAACCGGCGTCCCAGCTGACCCCCTGGCTGCACCCTGGCCCTTCGCACAGTGGGGCATGGACATCCTGGGACCGTTCCCTCCAGCCTCCGGACAACGCAAGTTCCTAGTGGTGGCCGTCGACCATTTCACCAAGTGGATCGAGGCGGAGGCTCTCGCTAAGATCGGAGGTCAAAATAAGGACTTTCTTCTGGAAGTCTGTGGTGTGCCGGTTCGGGCTACCGCACACCCTCGTTACTGACAACGGCCGACAGTTTGACAACACGGCCTTCCGGGAATTCTGCGATGGCCTAGGCATCCATCATCGATTCACCTCCGTGGGGCACCCCCAAACCAACGGTGCAGCTGAGGTGACCAATCGCATCATCCTCCAAGGACTCAGGGCTCGGCTAGATAGCTGCAAAGGGCGCTGGGTGGAGGAACTCCCCAGTGTACTGTGGGCCTACCACACGACGCCGAGCCCCTACTGGGGAAACTCCTTTCAGCCTGGTCTTTGGGACCGAAGCGGTCATTCCGTGGAGATAGGAGTTCCCAGTCCCCGGACGGAATTATACCACGAAGAAAGCAACTCAAACCAGCTGCGAGCCAATCTAGATTTGGTGGAAGAATTGCGAGACCAAGCACAGCTTCGCATGGCAGCATTCCGTCAGCGAGCGGCCAAGTACTACAATGCTCGGGTGCGATCCAAGACATTCCGCTCCGGAGATCTCGTTCTGCGAAGAGCTGAAGTATCAAAGCCAACAGAGGGGGGCAAGCTGGCACCAAAATGGGAAGGACCATACCGTGTCAAGGAGGTACTTCACCATGGGGCGTACAAAGTTGAAGAGCTAGACGGGAAACCGCTTCCTCGCACCTGGAACGCCGACAATTTACGCCGGTATTACCAGTAGGATGCTATCATTAATTTGAATCTATTTGATAAATGAATGTTTGAAATGTTCACTTATTTCGAATGAGTATGTTCAGAAACAAAAGACCGGCTCCGTGTCGGCACAAAAGACCGGCTCCGTCGGCGACCGGCTCGTCGGCAAACAAAGACCGGCTCCGCATCGGCACAAAAGACCGGCTCGGCGACCGGCTCCGCATCGGCAAACTCGGCACAAAAGACCGGCTCCGGCAGACCGGCTCCGCATCGGCAAAGACCGGCTCCCGTCGGCACAAAAGACCGGCTCCGCGTCGGCAAACAAAAGACCGGCTCCGCGGCAAACGGCTCGCGTCGGCACAAAAGACCTCCGCGTCGGCAAAAGACCGGCTCCGCATCGGCAAACAAAAGACCGCTCCGCGTCGGCACAAAAGACCGGCTCCGCGTCGGCACAAAGGCTCCGCATCGGCACAAAAGACCGGCTCTGCGGCAAAAGACCGGCTCCACGTCGGCTCCGCGTCGGCAAAAGACCGGCTCCACGTCGGCAAAAGACCGGCTCCGCGTCGGCACAAAACCGGCACAAAAGACGGCTCCGCATCCGGCTCCGCATCGGCACTACCGGCTCCCGCGTCGGCACTAAAAACTGGCTTCTTGTGTCGGTAATTCGTGACAATGTTTTGGTGACGATCGCATTTCGCCCAACCTATCTGACAAAGCACCATTGGTTGGTGATTCGCGACAGCTTACACAACTAAAGCTGATTATAACCAAAGGCACGCAATGAGGTTAAAACTTTCATTGATGGCTAAAATGTTACAAAATTGCCGACCTGAGTCGGACTTAGAGCAAAAAAAAAAAACTAAGCTACTAAGGGTTATTTGGGGCCGAGTCATCGTCTTCAGAGACGTCATCTGGCTTCAGCCCTTCAATGTCCTCCAGGTCGTAGAGTTCTTGGATTTTGGCCTTGCAATCTTGAAAGCCGGCATTATAAGCAAACGCCGACGATTCGGCTAGCTCCTTATCAAAGGCTTTAGACTTTCTGAAAGCCTCTACGGCCTCTGCAGCTCTTTTCTCGCCTCAGGCTCTCTGCTCGGACTCGACGGCCTCCCTCTTGGCCTCAGTCACCGCCGCCTCCAAATCGACAACTTGGCGTCGGACTGGCGGGTGGCCTCTTTGGCTGCGTCTATTTCAATGGAGGCAGAATCCAATCGAGTCTTCAAGATGCACATTTCCGATTCCACCACCTTCAGCCTCTCCTCGGCCATCCTCTGCTTTTCTTCGGCCACCTGAGCGTTATCCAGCTCATTGGCTGCCCGACGCTGGGCAACTTCCAGCGCATACTCGGCCTTCTCGGCTCTCAGCCGGATGGTATCGACTTCGCCCTTTAGGGTGGCCCGGGTATCCTCCAAAGCCATTTCTGCCTTTTCTGCCCTGGCTTGGAGTGATAACATCTCCTCCCGCCTGGTCGATAGCAGTATCACTCAGGGTCCAAAGATTCCTCATGGCGATCAGAGAGTTCAATGCCTAAAGGGAATGTCGATAGTAAAAAGCAAAATAAAACAAACAAAACAAAGAGGAAAAACGATAATGGAGCAGAGGCTCACCCAGAGATGTGCCACAGACGCCTCGCGGAAGAAGGTGGCTCTCCCTTGATGCCGGAGAAACTCTTGCACCTCCACCACAGATGCTTCATCTAAGGCCCGCTCGGCCCAACGGCTGTGGTTAGCCAACAGTGATTGGAAGGAAGGTCGACGCCCCTCCTTTCCCTTGGCACGGGGCCCGCGGAGGCAGGATTCCGCCTCTGACTCTGCTACATCCGGCCCCTTGACTGGTGAAGGCGCTTCGGTTGTTGTCCCTACGGGGGGCAGGATAGCTGTGGGAGTCGGCCCTATTGCTGCTGGAACTTGCTCCGTCTCCATGGCTCGGGCAGGGGTGACGGCCTTTGCGACCTGCTCAGGAGGATCGAGCAGGATGACAGGAGGAGCTGGAACTGAAGGATCTTCCTTCTATTTGGCTCCGCCCACTTTCGCCGGCCTCGGCCCTTACCGTATCTATCTTGGCGGGCTCGTCGGCTTGGGCTCTGGCCACCTCGCTAATGTGCCGTTTAACATCAGCTTCCCCAGCGTCGGCCCTTCTAAGGTCGCCCTTCTTCAAAATCTTGGCGCGCAGGGGCTTCACACTCCAGCCCCTTCAGCGTCGGCCCTTCCCCGTCGGCTCTCCCCGCTTCGGTCCTCTTGGGGATTTTGGCAACGGCCCTTCTCTCGGCAAGGGACTCATTCCCCGTAGCCTTCCTTTTCCTAGTAGCTGCCTGCCTGAGCTCGCGAAGCGAGGGCGCCATCCCTATAAAGGCGGGGGAAAAAAAAAGAGAAGAGAAGGGGGAAAAAGAAAAAAGAAGGCGAGTAATCTAATGCTCACCACTCGAAGGAATTAAACCGGCGAGACGAAGGTTTTCCTCGCTAAAAGCTTATTGCACCGAGGGATATCGGCAGTCAGAAGCTGCCCGAATGCCATCCGATCTCTTGGAAGGATGGAGGAATCCCTATTGGCATCAATGTTGGGTATCCCCCAGCTTCCGCGCACCCCACCGATATCAGCAAAAAAGAATTTATCCTTCCACCCTTTGACGGAGGTGGGAAGGCACAATTTGAGAATCCTATTGGACCTAGGGGTGAAGGACCACCAACCTGATTGCTTGCGGAGGGTATAAAAACTGCGGAATAGGAGATGCTGGCCTCTATGCCTTTCAGGTGACAGAGAACCAGAAAGCCGACAATGGTTCGGATCGAGTTAGGAACTAACTGAGAAGGTGTTAGAGAGTATCGGTCCAGAAGATTGAGGATGAAAGGATGGATAGGTAACCGAAGTCGGCCTTAAAGAAGGCTCCATACAAGGCAACTCTTCCGGAACGGGAAGAGGTTACCCTATCATTGGGAGCAGGGTAGAACAAGCGAAGGTCCGACGGAAAGCTATATTTGGCTTTCAGATTTACTACGTCTTGAGCAGACATAGCGGAAGCAGTCCCTTCGGGGGACTCCTTGATGACACTAGAAGGACCGGCAGCCATCGGACGGCCCCGGGCGGAAATCCGCCCGCCGGTCGGATGACTCCTGGCTAAGGGGCGATTGACCGGCCGCTGCTCCGGCAAGGAGCGATTGGAGGAGGGGGTAGACCACTGGCTTGGTAAGGAAGCGGAAGTTTGAGAAGGGTTGGGGGAACACCCCCAGGAATCAAAGATGGAACAAGAAGATGAAGCCATGGAGACTAACCTGGAAAACTTGAGCTAGAATCGAAGGAGCACGAGGAGAAAACGAACACGGGAGACGAACGGACGCTTGCGGACTCGAAAGGGAGGATGGGAGGATAAGGATGATTTTTCCCCTTATAACTCCAGTTCAAATCACCCCATGATCGTCCGACCTGACTACGCGTCCACCTTCAATTGGAAGGCGTTTCGACGGCCTACCAGCGCGAAAAACACGAAAAGCTCCACCAATAAAAAGGGGGGCATTGGCCTTATCACAATGATGATGCTTGCCTTTTGTGACTCATTGCTCGAGGGAAATCCTTTCCAAATCCCAACAACACGAACAAGCGAAATAATGGCGCGAAAATCGGCCGCCCAGAGGATATTAACACCCCTTTCGCGGGTGATTGTACGCTCACCCATCTCAGGGGCGGGGGGCATCTGATACGGCTGGCCGTTTCCTCTGGTAGTATTATCTTTTGCACGATTTTGAAGTAATGATGTGACAGCAAAACCCAGAGATAGAACTCCAGCGTGGCCTCTAGCTCCGGCCTCCAGTGCTGGCCCCCAGCGTCGGTCTCTAGCACCAGCCTCCAGCGTCAGCCTCCAGCGCTGGATTCTAGTTTCGGCTTCTAGCGTTGGCCTCCAGCGTTGGCCTCCAGCGCCGGCCTCCAGCGTCGGCCTCCAGCGTCGGCCTCCAGCGCCGGCCTCCAGCGTCGTTCTCCAGCGATGACCTCCAGCGTCGGCCTCCAGTGTCGGCCTCCAGCATCGTCCTCCAGCGATGACCTCCAGCGTCGGCCTCCAGCGCCGGCCTCCAGCGTCGTCCTCCAGCGACGGCCTCCAACGCTGGACTTAGGTTTCGGACTCCAGCGTCGGCCTCCAGCGCTGGACTTTGGCTCCGGCCTCCAGCGTCGGCCTCCAGTGCTTTTCGCATGCACAATGACTAGTCTCATACAACAGATCCTGTGATTCAAGGTCTACTGCCGTGCACCTCGCTCACTGAAATCACGAGCAAATGTTAGCTCATTCAGCAGTTACCGCTACAAGCGGCCCTCATCCAGCAACGGCTTAACCACTTGCCGTTCGGTGAAACTTATCCCAACGAGGAAGATTCGACGGTTCCAACGGAATAAGGTAAACGGGACCCCAGACAGGTATAAAAAGAGGACCCGAGCTCAATGCTGGGGGATCTCAATCTCTCTCTCTTTCAAGTTTTACTGAGATACAACATTCCTGTTCTATAACCCACTGACTTGGGCGTCGGAGGGTCCCCACCGGAACCACCGGTCCGAAACTTTTTGCAGGCTCTAGAAGGAAGACGACGACCTTTCTGCATCCCTGAAGGCCTACGGAGATCTCAGCTCACCCGACGTTCATCGCAAGTGATTTGGCAGCAACAGATAACAAAGCAGATCGGTCTTCCTAACTCACTATTGAGGTAATACTCCGAACCTCTCTTTTAAATTTGATTATTAAGTTAAGCCATAGAAAACTCAGGACTGGAGTTGGGATTGATGATAGCTTATTTAAATTAGTGAGGATGCCAATTTTCATATTTTATTATGCCAACTATTGATTTTAAATTAATCAGGTGCAGTAGGTATATTTGTAGATTGAGTTGGCATATTAAATCAGATTTTGCTTCCAGTAGACCTAAGAATGGCCCCTTGTACATTTGTTTATCCAAAAGTGCTTATTCCATCTATATATGTGAAGTTGTATGTTACCATGGATGAGCATGCCTCTGCATGGATAGTAACGATATTTGGATTTTTAACATTGCAAGTAAGATACGAATTTCCTCTACATTTGGTAGATTGATGTTGCATGATTATGATTGCTTTACATGATTTTGTATGGATGTGGAAATAGATAACATTTGAATTGGGTAAGTATGATTTTGGTCTATTTATTTGATTATGCATGGCATATGGGAATAGATTACATTTAAAATTAGAAATTAATTAAACTAAAAACTATATATTTAAAATTGAGGACTGCAAACCTTTTGGATTGGCCTTGTTAATATGGATTGCCCCACCATGATATGAACTATGCTTCATGAAATGCCATCATTGGTTCAAGCATGGTACCATCAATTGCCCATCATAGGCTAAAATTAGGGAACTATTGATAGTTTTATCATAGATTGGAATTATGACATTATCGATGAGCTAGGAACATGACACTATCAATTGCCTTGTAATAGGTGTGAAATATGACACTATTAATTGCCATGTCATTAGTGTATAATGTGACCATAGCTAGTCCAAAGCTAAATAGATGACTTGACCATTTTGAGCTTAGTTCGGAATGTTGGATTAGATTGTAACAAAATAAATACTATGGATTGTATCTGAAGCCACTTTGTATTGGGATAGGCTATTTGATGTGGATTATATATTGATTCAATTGAGTGATCGATGAAGAGATATAAATATTAGTTATGTTTCAAGATGCATATAATGATTATTACATGTTTATGATTATTTGCTGGTGAATATATGTGATTGCCATGTATCATGATTATTTGTTATTTTATATTATGTTTGTTTATAACATAATTATTATTTCGAAATATTTGTGATTATTTATGCACGCGTATACGTGTAGCATTTTTACCAAGTTGTTAAGCTCATACCATGTCTTTTTAGAGCCACAGGATGCTAAGCATTAGGATCCAAGTAGGATTCAAATGAGCAGTATAATGGTTGGAATATTTTGGTACTAAATGGATAAATATATTTGTACCGAAGAATTTCATTATTATATTGGTAGAATTTTCTGATTTTTGAAATAAATAATGATGATTGTGTTATTAATAATTATTGAAAATTTTAAGCTTGACATATTCTCTAGAGTCACACCCTAGAGCAAGGTTAGATGAAACACAAATTGGTATGGAACCAAACTAAACTGATTGCGTATTGCTAGTTTGTGCTGATCAGATTTTTTTAATAATTTTTTTTTTCATTGGTTTCAGTTTTTCTTCCTTTTTTATATGGTATATAAGGTTGAGAGCCTCCTATGAGCTCTCATCTTCTCTCCTTTGTTTTATTTTCATTTAAAATTATTTAAATAAATATCATATATTTACTTAAGATTTCTTATGAAAATAAGAGAATAAAACTTCCTCTCAAGAATAAATTTAGAGAATTTTAGAAAGCAGTTTAGCAAATATTAAATTAAGGTATTTTCACTTCAAATAAAAATTTCAAAAAATTAATTTAATTTAGAAATAATGAGTAAATAAAATATCAAAAAATATATTAAAATATAATTTATAATGTTTTAGTTAACACTTGGTCAAACGTATAAAGTTTTTAGACTTAGATATTATTATAATAATAGAACCTTATACTAACGTATGTCAAGTTGTTTCATAGCTCATCAAAATAATAAAATTAAATTTACTAAAAAATTCTAAGTTTAAAATATATTCTTAGGGTTTAGACTATAAAATAACACTAAATCACCTCAGTTAAGCAATAAATATAGAATGATAAATAATAGATAACAAAGTAAAAAAAAGACAATAAAGATCAGTAGCAAATTCTTTAACTTTATCTTTAAAATAAATGCACAAAAATAGGTGAAGACCACTTTCTTATTTTTTTTATTTTATGTATTAGAAAGATCTCTAAACAAAGGCTCTCTACTCATCTGCTAGTTGATATTTCTGAAAGAAAAATAGTTTAAATCAAATTTCTTAAAATATAAAGAGAAAAACTAAAAGATTAGTCTCTTTGATCTAGTGACATGTGATAGATTGGACCCTAAGAAGTATATTTTAATCTTAAGATTTTATAAATTTTGTTTATTTTGATAAGTTGTGGATTAAGTCGATATAAGTTAGTATGTGGTTCAATATTACTGTGATCCTATCTAAGATTGAAAACTCTTAAGCTTGATAAATGTTGACCAAAGCTTTGCAAATAGTATTTTAAAATAATTTTTTAGTATTTTATTTTCTCATCATTTCTAATTTAAATAGATTTTTTATGATTTTATTCGAAATGAAAGTATCCTAACTTGATATTTGCTAAACCATAATTTTTTAGAAATATCTAAATTTATTCTTGAGAGCGAGATTTACCTTTTTATTATTAAGGAATTTGATTTTTTTATATATTTTTGTTGAGTTC
The DNA here is from genome assembly GCA_900491605.1 of Calamus simplicifolius. Lineage (NCBI taxonomy): Eukaryota > Viridiplantae > Streptophyta > Magnoliopsida > Arecales > Arecaceae > Calamus > Calamus simplicifolius. Next base: position 47,551 of record UESW01004425.1, read on the forward strand.
AAATGGGGTATTCCGTTATTTCTATGATGGCATTTACTTAAACAATTTTGATTGAACATAAGAGAGAGGAAAGAGGATATGAGCTCACATGACTCCTAGTACAACCACCTACCCAAAATTAGATCAAATTGCTTCATTGGACTAAATCAGTTAGTTTGATATGGTTCAAACTAGTTCACATGAGTTTAGCTTGGTTCCGGGCTCGTATTGAAGTTATAGGCTACAATATACTGATTTTTTGTCAGTTCGGATTGGTTAGTTTAATAAAGTTTATCTTACCTTATTCTAGAGAATATACAGCTGTCACATGTCCAACCAAAAGTTGGATTGGGGATGTAATAAGTATTCTATTAATTAATATTTACATTGAATATAACCATTGAGCTTTTCTATATTGTTTATTATATATTCTTAAATAAATTTGGTCTTCAAGGATTTTTAGAGGATCTTAGATGGCTACTAAATCTAGGTATGAAGGTAGCAATCATTGATCCAACTACACCTATGATCCCTCCATTTACAAATGATGATGGTTGCCATATAGAGTGATCTTAAGTTATGAATTTGTATATATGTGGGTATAGTATGTGTATAATAGTTCCATCAATGATTGGTGTAGGAGCCCATATCAAGTAAGGAGCTTGCCCTATAAAGTGGATGGTTTGGGTTTGACATTGATTATTGAGAATTGAAATATCATCATAGAATCTTCGTTGAAAGGGGTGTGAAGGTTAACCCTTAAGAATCCTTGTATGCAGCCACGGGATCAATTATGGATGAGACGGTCCTTTGGAGAAACAGTTTGAATAACATGCTTGCATATTTATTCTGCATTCTTTTTAAATTTCTCTGTATTGCACAAATTTGTTGTTATTTTTCTTTGAGTAAAACAAGTTTATTTTGATTTATGCAATATACGTATTTCCCATCATATTAAAGTTTATTCCCATTGTTATCATAAGCAAAACTTGCACTAGGTTTTACTTATATAAATTCTCAAAGTAACTTTAAAGAATTAATTTTTGTGTTATTACTTGCTTTATGATCACTGCCTTGGAGAAATGGTAGATTGGTAGTCAAGATATTTTAACTTTAAGAGTCATATTTGCAGGAAGTTGATTCATGTCAATGACAACAAAAGAAGGGTACAAATGTCACTATTTTCAATTGCTTCACATTTTCAGAAAAGAGTCATTAGAACTAAAAATATATTTTAGTATAGGTCATTTTTTAGGTTCTAGTGACTAAGATTTTTTTCCTTTTTTGGAATTGTTTTCAAGATTGCATCCTATTGATTCAAATCAATAGGTTATTGCGGCATCTTACTATGCTCCATTAGATAATTTTTTTTTTTAAGGGTAGGGGGGTGGTGGAAATTGTGTTAAGAAGAATCTCAGCGATTCTTTTATTGAATATGGAAATGTTATAAAGTCCAATTATTTCCTAGGCCTTTTTTGAAAATCATGATAAATCTAAATGGAAACAAACACTTAATAATGTGTTTATTGTTAAACCTGTTTACAAGTTTCTGAATTGTTGGGAGGTAGGCTATTAATGTTATTTGAAATATTCAAGCTCTTGAGATGGCCAAATTATTTATCCAACTACTTCTAATGGGACAACTTTCACTGCTAATAATTTATTGAAGAGGTTTTAGTTATGACTTAACGCTAGATATGATAGAACTTACACCAAGACCTATCCAAACATACTTTAGGTAGCCAAAGTGGTTGATCATGATGGACATTCAGTGGACTCAGCAAAGTATTATGCCACCAAATAAAAAAATATAACATGATAACTTTATTTGTTAAATCACTATGAAAGATGAATTATATGTATAATATGTGAGATGCATGTCTACTAGGAGATATGAGATCATGAAAACATAAGATCCTTTTATAATTACTATCCACAATTACTTCAATTCTTGTGCCTATCTAGAGCTATACTATGATCTAAATCTCTTTCAACCATGGTCCATGGGGATGCTCTACAAAAAAATAAAAAAAAAGGCTTATCTCACAAGCTTTCTTTCACTCACATTCAGAAGAATATACCAAAAAAAACCCCTAACCCCCACCTCCGGCCCCCTCTTACTAGAAGGTGCTAGTTTGGGACTTCTAGGAGACATCAAGTAGCTCTGGTCAACTTAGGTCAGATATTGCTTAGCATAATATATCCTAATTTTGGCATCCAAGCTATTTCTCTTTCCTAATCTCTTTTTAATGAAATCTAGATCTTTCTTGATCTGATTTCTAAGAGAGTAACCAAATAGAATCTTATTTTCTATTGAATTGAAGGTAGATAGTATGTGCTAGATGCATTACTAGAATAAGTCAACTTAGGTTTTCATTTACTAAAGGCTTGTCTTTTAGGTTTAATTAGTCATATATTAATTATGTGACCTAGCATAGAGACATAAAGCCTGTGTTGCATTACTAAATCTCTTAGTGAGTGGTATAAAATTAGTTGATCTTTTTGTTCCTGCACAAGTTATGTCTTGTAATGTAATGCCCTATAATTCTAATATCCATGTATGGCCTTTGAGTATTGCATTATCAAACCCTTAGCCATATAGTTTTATGGTTTGTTAGAACCCTATATCATCATGTCAAACATGTTTTGCAGAATTATTCATGCAAAAATCTATTGAAAACAATCAATTATTAACTATAATAAATTTAAAAAATAATTGTTTAAAATTCATTTGAAGCTATTGCTTCGTTGTCTTATAACATGACCACATCTCTCTTCTAGTCTGGACACTATAATGGGCTCTCATAGAAGCAACAACTGATTAGTACTCTTTGATAATTTTTAAGGATTGAGATTCTCCATAATCTCGACTTGGGCCAGAGAGGACATATTTTCTAGTCATGATGACTCATAATTGGCATGATGGTTGAAATTGGAAGGACCGACTAACATGTTGTCCTATGTAGGTTAAGACCCTAAAGGCTTCGTGACCAGCTGAGTCCCCACTTGGGCGGCACACAAACCCTCAAGATGGTTCAAAAGGAGCTCACTGGCATCGCGGCCCACGGGACACCACTCGGCCCCGGTACGGCGGTGCCCCCGAGTAGGTTAAGACCCTAAAGGCTCCGTGATCGGCTGAGTCGCCACTTGGGCAGCACACAAACCCCCAAGATGGTTCAAAGGAGCTCACTGGCATCGCGGCCCATGGGACACCACTCGACCCCGGCACGGCGGTGCCCCCGAGTAGGTTAAGACCCTAAAGACTCCGTAACCGGCTGAGTCGCCACTTGGGCGGCACACAAACCCTCAAGATGGTTTAAAAGGAGCTCACTGACATCGTGGCCCATGGGACACCACTCGGCCCCAGCACGGCGGTGCCCCCGAGTAGGTTTAAGACCCTAAAGGCTCCGTAATCGGCTGAGTCGCCACTTGGGCAGCACACAAACCCCCAAGATGGTTCAAAAGGAGCTCACCGGCATCTCGGCCCACGGGACACCACTCGCAGCGGTTCACAAACCCTCCGAGTGGTTAAGACCCTAAAGGCTCTGTACCCGATGAGTCGCCCCTCGCAGCGGTTCCATACCCCCGAGGCAGTTCAAAAGGAACCTGACGACTCTCAGCTCTCAGGTCACCCTCCGGAGTTCAAAAGGCTTCCGGCAACCACAACTTACCTCAGCGGTTTCAACTCTGTGTCATCGACTGACGGCCAATCGGCCTCGACGGCTCTATTTTGCTTCGGCAATTTTGTCCCGCCTCAGCAGCTTTATCTTGGCAGCCTCATGCTGGCGGATAGCCATAAAAAGACTTCCAGACTCCGTGTTGGAAGAGGATTACTAGCTGTCCTTAGCTAGCCAAAGAAGGCATGCAGATGTCCATACAAGGCAGCGCAAGAGGAAAGGGGTTTCCCCACCTAGAAGGAATCATGGTTGAAGTTAACATGAAAGAGCAGATGCCAAGGTAAAAGTTCTACACTCCTTTCGCTCAGCTGATGCGGGGCACGCAAGCTCAATGAGTGTGGGGGGCATTTGATGGGGCAGTTGACCCCATGGAAAATAAAGACAATAATTTTTGGATGGCCCACCTCGGCCTCGGCAATCGGCCTCGCCCCGCTCGGCCACCTCGGCTCCAGCCGGCCCCGGCTCCTCCTAGCCGGCCCCGGCACTTTTCTAGCCGGCCCCCTACGTCTCCAAGCTAGGCGGCCCCGGCACCTTCCCAAGCGGCCTGGCATCTTCCTAGCCGCCCCCCTACGTCTCCAAGCTGGCCGGCCCGGCACCTTTCGAAGCGGCCCGGCGTCTTCCTAGCTGGCCCCTACGTCTCCAAGCTAAGCAGCCCCGACACTTCCCAGCCGGCCCCAGCACCTCCCAGCCGGCCCCGGCACTTTCTTAGCTGGCCCCTATGTCTCCAAGCTGGCCGGTCCCGGCACCTTCCCAAGCGGCCCAGCATCTTCCTAGCCGGTCCCCTACGTCTCCAAGCTGACCAGCCCGACACCTTCCCAAGCAGCCCGACGTCTTTCTAGTCGGCCCCCTACGTCTCCAAGCTAGGCGACCCCGACACCTTCCCAAGCGGCCCGGCATCTTCCTAGCCGGCCCCCTACGTCTTCAAGCTGGCCGGCCCCGGCACCTTCCCAAGCGGCCCGGCGTCTTCCTAGCCGGCCCCTTACGTCTCCAAGCTAGGCGGCCCCGGCACTTCCCAGCTGGCCTCGGCACCTCCCAGCCGGCCCTGACACTTTCCTAGCCGGCCCCCTATGTCTCCAAGCTGGCCGGCCTCGGCACCTTCCCAAGCGGCCCGGCATCTTCCTAGCCGGCCCCCCTACGTCTCCAAGCTGGCCGGCCCCGGCACCTTCCAAAGCGGCCTGACGTCTTCCTAGCCGGCCCCCTACGTCTCCAAGCTAGGCGGCCCCGGCACTTCCCAGCTAGCCCCAGCACCTCCCAGCCGGCCCCGGTACTTTCCTAGCCGGCCCCCTATGTCTCCAAGCTGGCCGGCCCCGGCACCTTCCCAAACGGCTCGGCATCTTCCTAGCCGGCCCCCTACGTCTCCAAGCTAGGCGGCCCCGGCACCTCCCAGTCGGCCCCAGCACTTTCCTAGCCGGCCCCCAGCGTGTCCAAGCTGGCTGGCCCCGACCCTTCCTAGTCGGCCCCGGTGTCTCCAAGCCCGCCGAATTGGCCCTAACCCTTCCTGGTCGGCCCTTCGGCCCCGGTGTCTCCAAGCCCGCCGAGTCGGCCCTGGCCATTCCTGGCCGGCCCCTCTCAGTCCCGGCATCTCCGAGTTCTCCAAGCCCGCCGAGTCGGCCCCGACCCTTCCTGGTCGGCCCTTCTCGGCCCGGCGTCTCTAAGCCCGCCGAGTCGGCCCGGCCATTCCTGGCCGGCCCCTCTCGGTCCCGGCATCTTGAGTTCTCCAAGCCCGCCGAGTCGCCCCGACCCTTCCTGGTTGGCCCTTCTCGGCCCGGCGTCTCCAAGCCCGCCGAGTTAGCCCCGGCCATTCCTGGCCGGCCCCCCTCAGCCCCGGCATCTTCGAGTTCTCCAAGCCCACGAGTCGGCCCTAGCCATTCCTGGCCTGTCCCGCCCCGGCACTTCCTGGCCAAGGAGGTCGGCCCCGGCCGCCCTGGCCAGCCGGGTTCAGCCTCGACTCCCCCGGGAGGGTCGAGGTGTTCCAGTTCTCCCCAGCATGGCCCCAATAGTTCGAAAAACCGCCTCTCCGACTCGCGCCGCCTGACAACACCAGGTCCACCTATCACTGGCCACGTTGTTGATGGACTAGACCCAACATCCCAACAACCCTGCGAATTGATGGGACTTAACCCACCAACCGCCGTTTCTCCCTCTTCGATGGGACAGGATCCACCAACCAGCGCAGATTCACGCAACTCCCAAGAACTCCGCAGATATTCCCTCCTCACAAAATCCCACGTGATCATGCCAGGGTCAACCCCTATAAAAAGGTGAATCCACCCAGTAAACAGGTATGCGCGATAATCCCCAAAATCGCTGCCTTAGCATTCAGGAAGGAATCCCTCCTCCCTGAGACCCCTTTTTCATACTAAAAAGGGCTCACTCAAGCCCCTCTTCAGCTGTGACCTCAGTTGCTAACTTGGGCGTCGAAGGGTCCCATCGGAGAACCCTCTTCGGTTCTGAGACTTTTCTGCAGGTAACCTGGTGAAGAAGAGCCTGGAGAAGCATTCCGTTCCTGACGTCCAGGATAGGTGATTGAGCGTCATCAGGACCAGATCTCTATTAGAAGCTTCCTGACCTTAAGGCTTGATGTAATGCACAATCTACTACCTATAATATAAAATTCTCACTAAAAATTTTACTTACTTCTCAAAGCAATCAACTAGAACATGACATGCCACCAGCTTGTACACCTAAAGGACCACTACAAAATCCTATATCTTCATTACTAACAAAATCTACCTCAATTTCACTGTTCCTAAAGTTAAGGTAGCGGGATTTGCTGATAGAGTCTAATAAGATGAATACTTGGGGTGTAGGCACTAGGACTAAACTCTAGTTGTACAAGAAGAAACTCTCACCTTTACTCCTAGCAAATTTGGCAGATAGGAAAGAATGTATAGCACCAGGTTGAAATAGAATATGTACGTGCATAAACAAAGAATACCCGACCATACATGTCATGTTTCAATCTATTATTCTAGTTACAATTCTAACTTATCCAAATTGGCAACTATGTGTTCTATAGGAAAATCATACATTAATCACAATATAAGGAGGGATCCGTTATACTAATGGTTAGCAAGTGCCCGAAGCAGTGGAATTGTCAACAAATAGTATCAGGAGATCTGATTTGTCCTAACTAGATATACTTTTTCCTAGCGAGAGCTCTTAAATCTTTCTTGTCTCTTGCTTCTCATTCCAAACGCAACTCATTCCTAATCTTAAGTATCCCGAGAAGGTTCTGCAAACAAGTAAAATATGCAAAAAATATAATGAGCCTAAGCCTAGTAAAAAAATTCGTCCATACCTCGCATGCAATATGAGATATCATTATAAACATATTATATGTAACAACTTGATCATAAAGTAAAAATAGCATAATATGATTATGTTTCAATGCAATACGCAAATCATACTAGAATGACAGTTAAATTATGTTCAATAGTAGCAACATTAATAATGCACTTAAAATTACCTATAGCCATCATCATAATCAACATAAAAAATTATCATCATGTACTAATAATTAATTTCATTAGGATATCGAATGACAATTTAATTAATTTCATAATTTAGATAGGTACTAGATTAATCAAGGCCATGTTTTAGCCCGTGGCAAGCAATTAAGTCTAGTCGTCCTCCAACCCACTATGGCAAGCAAATCGAGTCACACCCATGATGACAACCATATTTAGCCACGCTTCAGCCTATGATGGCAACCATATCTAGTCACGCTTTAGTCCGCGATGGCAACAAATCTCATGACTAGTCCATGTCTACCACCATCTATTCCATCACATATTTAGGTTGTTTTATGAATTAAAATTCATTCTTAATTATATGAGTAATCCATCTAACATTTACAAGTCATATGATGTCTAATGTAATCCATAATTATGATAATATAAGTTTTTTTGCCATGATCATTTTACTAGATGATCAATACTATGTCATTATTACAAAACATCATAACATGCATGTTCATATATATGTTCATGCTATCATCATAGTATACTCGTATACATGATCATTGTATTATATCACAACATATATTATCATAATATGATGTTCATACCAACATCCTATAAATTTCATGCATGATCAATGAAATATCACAACACATGAATTCCCAGCATGCACTCATTAGATAAGCATGGAATTCTTACCTAAATCAGAAGCTATCTTTAGATTGTAGAAAGAGGCTACAGAGGCCGCTCTACAATTTCAATTTAGAACCACCACTTAAAAATAGTAGAGGAAGGTGTGACAAACAACTCAGCACCCCAAGCCACTCTCGGAACCAAATTCAACCGAATGCTCCGACCTATCCCCTAAGAGGGTTTTATCAACTAACCAGAATTCCGCTGATTCCCAACCACAAAAGTTGATCGCTTCGAACTACCACTATATGCATTGGAGGCACTTGCAACTTCAGCTCTTGGATTATCTTAAAGACTTCCATAGAACAAATCTTGCCCCTTCCCTTGAGACACACTGCTTATTATGACAGAGAAGATCGTCACTCTACACTCCAAGGGACTCATGTATATCTTCAGCAACCTCCATTAGTTCTTTGCTATTCCCAAGATGGAGAACATAAGTTTGGGCATCTGGATTTTTGGATGGTCATGAGTTCTGTTCTTCCAATCATTTACTTTTTTGCATAAGAATCAATCATGGCACAAATGACAAATGGTAGATATACAACATATTCCAACGCTTGAAGGGAAGAATGGTCAGTGAAACCAATCAACTTCTACTGAGCGATGACTTCCAGCAATATGTCTTTCCAATAATGGACAAAGACATGCAAGGCTAACAAAGATGAGGTGCAGGAAACATACATCTCTGCCTGCCGTCCAGCACCAAAAGCATCGTATATCACAACACATGCTAATACCATGGCAGTTGCAAATATAGAACCATCGAAGCCGCCTTTGGAAACAAATAGCTGTAGCAATTTCGCTGATTTTGGCTGCACCTCATCCAACTAGTTGCTTACATCACATCACCTTTCCTCTTGTACCCAGAGAATAGGTGATACTGATGAAGAGCTTAGCAGTCTGGGCAACAGCAAAATTGGAGGACGAGGTGGGAAAAGAAGAGGTGGCATCCCAGGTGGAAAGCTCAGGCGTTGTCCATCCCCTTCTACTCTTCCAACATTCATGGCTACACTTGAGAGGGATCCACTAAGCCAACCTATAGAATCTCGTGCTCTGCCACCATCCCTAGTTGCCGGAACACCCATTGATGGAACGGAATTGGGCGGCTCTACCCGGAAGGTCCCCGGCTCGAGAGGGAGGTTGGGCTTTAAAGCTAGTTCCCTGGACGTTTCTCCATGCCGCGGCCATTGCGTTTTCTCCGATCGCAAAAAGCCTCCACCATAGGAGGTGGATCGTCCATGGGGGAGAAGAATAAGGCGTAAAGCGCTTTCACCACCGGGAGGTACGAGACACACTGCAAACAGGGGTTATGATGGGTGGAGAGTTATCAATATAAATTTTTAAGTTTATATGTAAACTTTTTCGTAATAACTAAGTATGCAGAAATTAATAGAAGGCATTAAAAGTGAGTATGTTATTATAAATAATAAAATAATAAATTTAATTATGATAATAGAATAATAATTATTAATATTCAACTAACAATGCAGAATTAGACATTAATTTTATTTAGAAATTATATAAATATATCAAAAATAAGTAATTAATCCTTCAGCCACTGATCTACGGAACCAAGGCCTAGGCACCCCATCCTTGAAACAGAGTTCCTTGGAACTCTCTTGAGACTGGCTCTTCCCCGGCCAAAATCCAGCGAGTGAGAGAGGAGTCGGCGATCCGAGAGCTTCTGAGCTCCGGCCATGGCCGGACCTGAACTCCGGTGGAGCTCCAGCGAAGCACCAGTCACCGTGCACGATGAAGAACTGTGCGATTCCCCCCAGCCCGCCAGCAATCCGAGCCCTTGCTCGGTGCTAAAACCATGGAATATTTCACAGCCAATGTATTGCCATCCAAAGTTTGCTTCCACTTTTAATATTATAATTTTACAAGTGAATATCATTTCCTACATGATTAGATGAAAGTATTTTTTGTCTAAAAGAAAGTAATGTTTTATTATTGTTTAACTTTAATGTGTATGTTCTCAAGATGCATAACCTAATTCTTAGACCCATTTCATTACCATAATTTCATCCAGCATTCTTTGGATTAAGATCATTTGTTCCTTCACAGGCAACTATGTAGTTGTATGGGATGGTATGTCCTCAAACTTATCATCGTCAGCTATATTCTTGAACATACAATAACCTTACACTAATTTGTTAAAGTTTCAAATAAGGTAATAGTTTTGTGGCACTTGATGATTAGGAGTATTCTCTACTAATATTAATTATCACCAAGATTTTGAAAGACCTTTCTTACATCTTCGATAAAGATTATTGTTTAGAATTAATCTAAACATCTAAAGCTTTGACAGTTCACTACAAGAAAAATAAAATATTACGACGCCCAAATGCATGGCTAATGCGTCGCTAAACATGCTATTGCTACGCATTAGCGACGCAATGACTGCGTCGCTGAGAATATCGTCGCAACCATAATTTGTCGCAATTGCGTCGCAAAAAAGCGACTCTCTGCGACGCAGAAATGCATCGCAATATTGCGACGTACCAAAATGCGTCGCTAAATTTAAAACTAAATTTTAATATTTTAAATATTAATATTAAATATTATGATGCATTCAATTGCGTCGCAATATTGCGATACATTTAGCTGCGTCGCAATATTTAATAATAATATTTTAAATATAATAGCGACGCAATATTAGTCACTAATGCGTCGCTAATAAAAGTTTTTTAAAATATTGCGATGCCAGGTCACTGCATCGCAATATTTATTAATAATATTTTAGATATATTAGCGATGCAATTTTAGTCACTAATGCATCGCTAATTAAATTTTTTAAAAATATTATTACGCCAGATCGTTGCGTCGCAATATTTAATAGTAATATTATGAAAATATTAGCGATGCAATTTGAGTCGCTAATGCGTCGCTAATTAATTTTTTTTAAAATATTGCGATGCCAGCTCATTGCGTCGCAATATTTAATAAAATATTTTGAAAATATTAGCGATGCAATTGCAGTCGCTAATGCGTCGTTAAATAAATATTTTTTAAAAAAAATAAAAATTTAAAAATTAAAACGGTTAATACAATTTCGTTACATTTAAATATTGATCGAAACATTCTTCAGTCATATTGATCCAAACAATAATCATTCAATTTACAAAAATAAATAATATATTAAAATTTTGAAGTTTTCATGTACAACATATAAAAAAAAAAAAATACATCAAGAATCTGAGCGATCACGTGGAGGCTGTGGAGGCTGAGACTCTGCGACAAGCGGCTAACCATATCCCGCAAATGATGCATCTCATCTCGCATGTCTGCAATCTCCTGATCCCGGCCTCGCATACGATCCTCAAATCCTGCTCGACCTCCTGTCGAACCTCCTCTGCAATAGATCTCCGAAGGTCGTCTAAACGCTCGGGAGGAATATCACCAGAAACTCGCGAGCTGGAGGCCTGATGGGGAAAATATGTAGAAGCTCTAGTGCCCAGACCATAGACCCTGCGGTCTCGCGGCTGGGCACCAACAGCCTCCAAAAACACACGCCGACTCTCCTCTGCTGAGAGTTCGACGGGCGTCTCCCCATCAGTAGAGTCGACCTGCGATGCCTGGGAGCGAAGCTCCTCGACTCGTGTCTTTAAATTATGAAATCAACAATAAATGAGTTAATAAATTTCTCAAAATAAAATTTTAGAAATTAAACAGATACTACATAAATCTAATTTCTTACCGCAACCTCCCGTGATCGCGTGTCGACCCAGGAACCGTCCCTCCTGGTGTGTGTCGCCCTGAATAGACGAAACTCACCAGGATCTCCGCCCTCCTGCTCAGACTATAACAATAAAAAATTGATATTAATACAAATATTTGTAAATAACTAAAATAGTAATTAAAATATTTATGTTTTCTTACCATACGCCGTCTGTGCTCCTGAATCGAAATGGAGCCCGAAGTATGGCGGGAGAGACCCGTGCCAGGACCGCCCTTCTCAGATCGGCGGTTCGTGCTGGCTGATGCGGACCTCCTGCGCCAGCCATCGGACTGCCAGGCCTGCTGCCACTCGTGCCAAATACCCTCTGGCACGTGCGCAGGACGCTGACCCGATGACCTCCAACGATGAAGCATGTCGGAGTATCGGCGTCCCGTCAGAGCCTCCCATGCTGCCCTAATGGCATCATGGCTGGCAGGATCCCACGTAAACTTTTTCTGCATTAAAATAAACAGTTAGTTTCTGAATTTATTAAGATTAAGAAATTTTATATCAGTGATAAATTGTATTTAATAAGTTTACCTGAAACTCAGAAAAATAAAACTCCCTCGTGGCTGGAGATACGTGGCGCCAATCGTAGCCACTGGGATCTGCACGCCTCTGAAATACGGCGCTGATGTGGCTGGATACATGATGCTGCTCAATAAATCTGTTAAAAAAATGCATGTTTATAAGTAATTGACTTAAAAACATAAATATATTTTTAATATATACTTACAGCCCCTGAGCATCAGTCGAAGTACGGTGCGGCCGATGGTGGAAGAACTCTCGGAGGTATGTGCCGATCGGCTGGATGGTAATACTGCTGGAGAGATCGAAGGCTGTGCGACTGCTGGAGATCCGAACTCTCCATCTCCGATGCTCATGTGATCTGATGCAGCAGGGCTACGTCCCTGCTCACTCCGTCTGTCGTCGGTAGATCTACCTCTGCCCGTCATACTGAAAATACTAAAGATTCATACAATTAAATTACGATTAATGATTGACTATGTAAAAATTTAACACTTATAAAAAAAAGTTAAATTTTAAAAAACCTCTATGTTTAATCGGTGTCATTTGTTTCGTGAAATGTTGGTTCAACATCCGATGCCGTATCGGACTGCGATTCAGTTTCATTATCATCGGAAGGAAACCGAACATTTGCATCCGCAATTTCTTGGACATCACCATTTGGATCTCTAAGTGATGTTTCAGGAGCCCTTGTGTCGTCCTCAATTGCATGCATTTCCATCTCATCCTCTTGAAATGCAGGGCACTCGGCTGATTGACTTGATGAACTCTCCTCTAATACGATTGTTGAACGTGGGACGATTTTAGAAACGGCCCACCAATCTCGCTTGTCGTTGCGCAAACTTGGATATCCGCAGTAAAAGACTTGCTGAGCTTGGGATGCAAGGATGAATGGGTCATATTTCTGCAATCTTCGTCGATGGTTCACTTCAACCAAATTGTAGTCGTTATGAACCCTTTTGCCCACAGGAACTATCGGATCGAACCAATCACAACGAAACAATACGGTTCGTTTCATAGGCCAACCGGGATATTCAACTTCAACCACCTCTACTAACTTTCCATAATAATCCTGCATATTTGCTCCAACACTTTCTCCTTTAACACACACGCCCCAGTTCTGCGTGCCTCTTGAAGCTGCTAATCGTTCAATCTGAAATTTGTACCCATTTACAAAATAGCCAGTAGAGGTTGTTACGGTCTTCAATGGCCATTGCGATAGACATTTAATGAAAATATTGTCGGTTGTGGACCATGGACCGTTTACCTATAAATTAATAAGCTATTCACATCCAATTCAAAAAATCCGAATTAAGCAAGCAATCTTTTATCCTTGCATACATCCACGAGCGAGCCGCTCATTTTTGACAGACTTATACAAAGTCTGGTAAACCATTAAAGGAAACCACAAAATAAAACTATATTAGTATTACTAAATATATAACTAAATTATTTCTTTTACACAACTAAGGTTAATAACAACCATTTAAATCATTTATAACTAAACCAATTTTCTTTTAGGCAACTAAGGTCCCTACCATGCAAGGGCGAGCCACGGCTACGATCCTTGGCTGCTAGCAAGGACCGAGGCACAGGTTCATGGCTAATGGTAGGGCTTGAGTTCGGTCGGGCCGCAAGGCGGTTCGTTCAATCATGAGAATTCACATGCTTTCAAGTGTCCTAAATTAATTAAACCTTCACTCCATGTCTAAAAGGTAAGGCCCTATCCCATTCAAGAATATATTTTGCGATATGGTAGTCTGCTATTGATTATCATCGATCGGTTACGTTGAAATTTCAGCAGCATTTCCCCATATGTTCTCCTAAATGTGTGGCATATATGCCACACTAGGAGAACGTATGAGCAAATACAAACCGCAATCTCAACCAAAGATGATTAATAGCAGACTACCATATCGCAAAAAATATTTCAAACTGTCCACCAGGATAATTTGAGAATTTACAAGACTAAATCTTACAAATTCTCAAACGGGTCTAAAGGTTATAGTGCTGTGATTAATAATATGAAAATCCGAAGACAATCGAACTTATGCTTGTTATTCATAAATTCTTGTCAATTCTACAAATAGAGGCATAGTGTTCTATATATAGTCAATGGCTTCTTAAGATTATTATGTCGAATATAATTGTTTGTGAAGACTAAAATATAAATCATTGAAAGTACTAATGTGTTCTTGAGAATTAAATAAAACTACAACATGACTTTCATTCAAGCATTACATAATTTAATGCATCATTCAATTTGAAGCAGAATGTAAATAATCAAGACATAAAAATTGTAAATAACTACAAATGCACAAAAATTATTGCATAAATATTTTTTTTTTGCCTGGCCACGGCCGTGGCCGTGGAAGATAAAAGGGGAGGGGGGGGTTTTCCCCACCCCGTAACAGACATGTTTTTTTTTTGTCCTGACCACCGGTGCCGTGGCCGGCTTCTCCGGCCGCGGCTACAGCCGTGGCCGGAGAAGACAAAATGGGAGGGGGGGGTTTCCCCACCCCCTCTGTTACAATTTTTTTTTTTTTTGACTGTGGCCTGGCCACCGTGGCCAGGCCACTGCCGGCCACGGCAACGGCCGTGGCCGGAGAAGACAAAATGGGGGGGGGGTTTCCCCACCCCCGCTGTTACAAGAAATTTTTTTTTTTTTTACTGTGGCCTGGCCACCGTGGCCAGGCCACTGCCGGCCACGGCAGCTGCCGTGGCCGGAGGAAAATTTTTACAAAAAAAAAATTTGGAAGAGGGTGGGGGGGCTTACCTCGGTCGAGAGGAGACGCCGGAGATGGAGGAGACCGCTGGGAGCGGAGCACCGGAGGGGGGGAGCCGGAGCAGCGAACGGTGGGAGCCGGAGAGGTTTTGGGGAGGGCGGCGGCTAGGTCAAGACGGAGAAGAAGAAGAGAAGGCCGGCCGACTTTATATATGAGTGATTAGCGAAGCAAATTTGCGTCGCTAATCGGTCGCAATTTTTTTTAAAAATTTATTATGTATTAGCGACGCAATAATGCGTCACTAATCCATCGTTAATTTGGCCTTATTATATTTTTATGAAAAAGGTAGCGATGCAATTAATTGCGTCGCTAACTTAACTTGGCGCCAATGTCCGACGAAAAATTATTTTTATTTTCTAAAAATTACGTCGCTAAGGCATCGTAATATTTTTTTATTATTTTTAAATGATTAAAATAATAATTTATGACAATAATTGCGACGCATACAGTGCGTCGCAAAAATTTTTCTAACTATTTCATTACATATATTTATCCAAAAAACATTGCAACGCAACAAATGCGTCGCAATATTATATCTGTTTTATTTATTTTTTTAAATATTTATAAATGATAAAAATTATAATTTATGATAATAATTGCGACGCACAAATTGCGTCGCAATATTTTTTTTACTTTTCGTTACATCTATTTATAGAAAAAACATGCGACGCAACGAATGCATCGCAATATTATATTTATTTTATTTATTATTACTGATAAAAAATATATTTACTAAAAACTATTGCGGCGCATTAGTTGTGTCGCAATATTTGTTTATTATTTTCTTCGAAAATGCGTCGCTACGTGTCGTAATAATTTTTTAATATTTATAAATGATAATATTTATAATTTATGATAATTGCGACGCACAAATTGCGTCGCAATATTTTTTTTAAACTTTTTCATTACATATATTTATAGAAAAAACATTGCGACGCAACTAATGCGTCACAATATTATATTTCTTTTATTTATTAATACTGATAAAAATTATATTTACTAAAATAATTGCGACGCATACATTGCGTCGCAATATTTGTTTATTTTTTTCTTCGAAAATGCGTCACTACAGCATCGCAATAATTTTTTAATATTTATAAATGATAATATTTATAATTTATGATAATAATTGCGATGCACAAATTGCGTCGCAATATTTTTTTTAAACTTTTTCATTACATATATTTATAGAAAAAACATTGCGACAAACTAATGCGTCGCAATATTAATTTCTTTTATTTATTAATACTGATAAAAATTATATTTACTAAAAATAATTGTGACGCATACATTGCGTCGCAATATTTGTTTATTTTTTCTTCGAAAATGCGTCGCTACGGCATCGCAATAATTTTTTAATATTTATAAATAATAATATTTATAATTTATGATAATATTGCGATGCACAAATTGCGTCGCAATATTTTTTTTATACTTTTTCATTACATATATTTATAGAAAAAACATTGCGACGCAACTAATGCGTCGCAATATTATATTTTTTTATTTATTATTACTGATAAAAATTATATTTACTAAAAATACGACGCATACATTGCGTCGCAATATTTGTTTATTTTTTTTTCAAAAATGCATCGCTACGGCAAATAATTTTTTAATATTTATAAATGATAATATTTATAATTTATGATAATAATTGCGATGCAAAAATTGCGTCGCAATATTTTTTTATACTTTTTCATTACATATATTTATAGAAAAAATATTGCGACGCAACTAATGCATCGCAATATTATATTTCTTTATTTATTATTACTGATAAAAATTATATTTACTAAAAATAATTGCGATGCATACATGCGTCGTAATATTTTTTAAAAACTTTTTCATTACTTTTTTTTAATAATTATAAACGATCCGACGGTTGCGATCGATCCAAGCCATGATCGATCCGGTCGGCGATGACCTCTCTCGGACCGTGGCGATCGATCGGATCGGCAACGATCCGATGGTTGCGATCGATCAAAGCCACGATCGATCCAGTCGGCGATGATCCGACGGTTGCGATCGATCCAAGCCATGATCGATCCCGGTCGGCGATGATCCGACGGTTGCGATCGATCCAAGCCTTGATCGATCCCGGTCGGCGAGACCTATCTCGGACCATGGCGATCGATCGGATCGGCGACGATCCGATGGTTGCGATCGATCCAAGCCATGATCGATCGCGGTCGGCGATCGACCTATCTCGGATCGTCGTGATCGATCGGATCGGCGATGATCCGACGGTTGCGATCGATCCAAGCCATGATCGATCCCGGTCGGCGATGATCCGACGGTTGCGATCGATCCAAGCCATGATCGATCCCGGTCGGCGACGACCTATCTTAGATCGTGGCGATCGATCGGAT